>BJKM01001473.1:5000-34426 GCA_015082035.1 Chaenogobius annularis | reverse complement strand
GTTAGCTCAGTTAGCTCAGTTAGCTCAGCTCAGTTAGCTCAGTTTAGCTCAGTTTGCTCGCTCAGTTAGCTCAGTTAGCTCGGGTTAACTCAGTTAGCTCAGTTAGCTCAGTTAGCTCGGTTTTTAACTCAGTTAGCTCATGTAGCGCAGTTAGCTCAGTTTGCCTCGGTTAGCTCAGTTTAGCGCAGTAGCTAGTTTGCTCAGCTCAGTTAGCTCAGTTAGACTCAGTTTGCTCGGTTAGCTGCTGTGGCTAAAACTCCGCTGAGAATCTCTCCCTTTTCCAGAAAATATCGAGCCATTTCAAATTACGGTTTGAATCTCAGGAGAAGCGGACGTTGTAGTTTTCTCTCTTAAGTATTTGAACATTTGCTCTTTGACCTTAAATCGAGCGCCTTAAACATTCGGCCGGGACGCGCCAGCACTCACCTTTGGCTCTGAGCAGGCTCTGGTCGTATCCCACCGGACTGAGGTACTCGAACACGAACACCGTTATGGCGACGACCGTGAGGCACATGACGAACATCATCACCCACACGGCGGGACTGTACGGCTCTGAGGGGGAGAGCGGGAGTTACAGGAGGGGCGGGGAGGGCAATCCATTCATTTCAATGTAGAAGAACTGCTCCCATCCGCCAAGAGCAAGCGAGAACGTCAAGAGTTTTACCGCACCAAATACAGACACTAAAGACCTTTTCCGGACGGGATTAGTTTGACCTTCAGGCGAATTGTAGTCGTTGCAAAGGTCGTCCGCGTTTCTCGTCCCGCGCGGATCGTCCGTGTCTCTCAAAACGTCACTACCTACTTCAATTCAGCAAGCTCCGAGGTCCTCAGCCAATTCTAATCGCACGGATGTCGTTCTGCTCAACACCGCGGTAAAGAAGGACGCCTGGCGCTACAGTGCGAGCGCCCGCCGCGCAAAACAAACCGAAAACAGTTGAAAACAGAAGAAATGCTAGCAAAATGAATGGATTTAAAGGCTTTTGGCACATTTAAATTTAAATATACTGACACTGCTAACGATCTAATCCCGTCAAGGCTAAAGACAAAAAGAATCAATTCCCTATCTCTAACTCTAAAGGCCCAAATTTGTATAAATATTCAAAAATGCTAACGACGGCTTCATGCTAAAAAATGCTAACACGATGCTAACACTGTCTGCTGCATTCGAACGTCGACAAATCGAGCAAATTTTTAATGTCTCAAAAGAGGGAAAAAGTTTGTGTTTCCATTGAAATCGAGGGGAGACTTTTCACCCACTGAATCTACAATCGTTATTTGAACTACATAAACTCAAAAATACATAGAAAAAGACACAGAAAAAACGTCCAAAAATTTAAAAAATGCAGCCTTCAGTCGCCATATTTCCCTCAGTTTTTTCGACTACTAAAATATTCCGCTGGTTACAGGAGACAAGGGGCAGGGAGGGCATCTGGCGTTATTACCCAGGAAGGCGGAGGGCGAGACGGTGCCGTTGCTACGGGCGACCATGATGACTGCACCTATGCCCGTCTCCACGAAACGGGACGGAGAAGTCGATGATCTCGGAGCGCTCCTCGTTTATGTGTGAGCGAGCCGATGGCCATGTCAGCTCTTCTGTACACAACCTGTAAACACCACGCGTACAGCAAATACTTTTACTACTGTACACGACTGCAGCCATCCTGTACACAACCTGGAAACACACGGAGTACAGCAAATACTTTTACTAACTGTAGACGACTGCAGCCATCCTGTACACAACCTGGAAAACACACGCGTACAGCAAATACTTTTACTACTGTACACGACTGCAGCCATCCTGTACACAACCTGGAAACACACGCGTACAGCAAATACTTTTACTACGACCACTGTACACGACTGCAGCCATCCTGTACACAACCTGGAAACACACGCGTACAGCAAATACTTTTACTAACTGTACACGACTGCAGCCATCCTGTACACAACCTGGAAACACACGCGTACAGCAAATACTTT
Organism: Chaenogobius annularis; assembly: GCA_015082035.1. NCBI lineage: Eukaryota > Metazoa > Chordata > Actinopteri > Gobiiformes > Gobiidae > Chaenogobius > Chaenogobius annularis. The sequence goes on along the minus strand of BJKM01001473.1, from coordinate 32,446 downwards.
TACTACTGTACACGACTGCAGCCATCCTGTACACAACCTGGAAAACACACGAGTACAGCAAATACTTTTACTACTGTACACGACTGCAGCCATCCTGTACACAACCTGGAAACACACGCGTACAGCAAATACTTTTACTACTACTGTACACGACTGCAGCCATCCTGTACACAACCTGGAAACACACGCGTACAGCAAATACTTTTACTACTGTACACGACTGCAGCCATCCTGTACACAACCCTGGAAACACACGCGTACAGCAAATACTTTTACTACTGTACACGACTGCAGCCATCCTGTACACAACCTGGGAAACACACACGTACAGCAAATACTTTTACTACGACCACTGTACACGACTGCAGCCATCCTGTACACAACCTGGAAACACACGCGTACAGCAAATACTTTTACTACCACTGTACACGACTGCAGCCATCCTGTACACAACTGGAAACACACGCGTACAGCAAATACTTTTTACTCACTGTACACGACTGCAGCCATCCTGTACACAACCTGGAAACACACGCGTACAGCAAATACTTTTACTACTGTACACGACTGCAGCCATCCTGTACACAACCTGGAAACACACGCGTACAGCAAATACTTTTTATACAACTGTACACGACTGCAGCCATCCTGTACACAACCTGGAAACACACGCGTACAGCAATACTTTTACTACACTGCAGCCACCTGTACACAACTGGACACACGAGTACAGCAAATACTTTTACTACTGTAACGACTGCAGCCATCCTGTACACAACCTGGAACACACGCGTACAGCAAATACTTTTACTACGCTCATTCATCGTAGTTTTCGTCCATGTCCTATTTTTGCTGATCAAAACTAAATATAAATTAATAATAATGACAAAAACATATATAAAGACATATATGTATTTTTAAATATTCTTTTTTTCATTTTTCAACAAATAAACAATATACAAACATACAACACAAAACAACCAGAGATGTGAAAATCAAACAAGAACACAAGTAGACACATCAACAATAAATACATAAATACAAACAAAATCACGACACATTTAAATTAAAATAAACATTTTGTCAATTTCCAAATTAAGTCTGAATGTAATTTTTTCCATTTGCCTGATGTCTGTTCCTACGTCAGTCCAGTCCTTGGCCGTTGGTGGTGTTTGTGTCAGACATTTTTGGGGGATTTTCCTGCTGCCAAAAGTACGTTCCAAAGGTATCCATGTCTTGTGATCGCGCGGAAGAATCAATCTGAAAGCGATGTGCCCATTCCGGAGACATCTGTTACGCTGGCAATGTCAAATAAACATTCATGTCAGCAAAATGATTACATTGAATGAATAGAAATGAAGGCGTTGTGATTTTAATATATTTGTTTCCTGTTGTGTGAAGCACTTTGAATGGCCAAATAAACTTGCCTTGCCTTGTATCCATTTCAGGAGTTTTGAGGCCCAAGTACATCGTTCTAAAACTCCCAAAAACACGTGATAGTGGTTTGCCTCCTGGTGCCACATTTCCTTTTGAATAATAATAGTTTGACTCTTTGACATGGTGTTGTGAAGAAACCTACAAACAACCGAATTCCCTCCAAACACGTGATTTTGTACATTCATTTTTCCCATTCTTCATCCGTCAAATTAAAATGACCCTCTCTTTCCCTTTTATTTTTAATGTTTAGGTTTATTTTCAACAACTAAAACTATCACTTGAAGAATGGATACTTGGTCAAATAAACAATAAATAACCAATCGTGGATGAAAGGAAGCACTTTTCAATCCCAGAGCCCCAAAAAAACAGAAACAGGATTATCCGGTTGAAGTATTATTTGGCTAAATCATGACTAAACCTGAATTAAAAAGTGTAGAATTTCATCATTCACTTCCACAGTTTAGTTCATTTCCAGCTCTACAATTTCAACTCGACATTTCATTTCAAATTGAACTCGGCTCTCCTGGTGAGCGCACAGTTCGCACAGCTCTTCCTTCTCCAATCAGCGAGAAATACGTGCAGAAAGTTGTGTTTTCACGCCAGAAACAGACTCAACGTGAACGAGTTCCAAATATTCAGAATGCAACACTTTTCAGACAGTTGTTCACATTAGTAAGAAAGACGGGTTATTACAGACCCTTCTCTCCGGGCCCCAGACGCCTTCGCCAAACGCAGACACATTTAGAATTTCATGAGCCTTGTCCCACCCCAAAAAACCCCAAAAAAACCCAGACAATTCTCCAATTTTATAGAGTTTGATCACGAGGCGAACGAACAGAAGAGGAATAATGTTTGAGTCGTGAGCGGGAGCGCGGAGGGGCTGGACCAGGACTAAACAGGGCTGGGACTAAACCAGGGCTGGACCAGGACTAACCAGGCTGGCCAGGACCAGGGACTGGCATGACTAAACCAGGGCTGGACCTGGACTAAAACCAGGCTGTGACCAGGAAACCAGGCTGGACCAGGATAAACAGGGCTGACCAGGACTTAAACCAGGGCTGGACCAGGAAAACCAGGGCTGGACCAGGACTGACAGGGACTAGACAAGGTCTGATCTAGTCTTTAAGTCCAGACCAAGTCAGGCCAGGAACCAAATGCCAGTCCAGGTCCAACGTATCCCGTGGCAACAGATGTTTGAAAAAATATGACTTGAAAATAAGAATGTGAAATAAGAATTCAAACTTCAGATTTGAAAAAATCTATTCATCATTTTTTTTGCGGTTCAACGTTAAAACTTTCCCCGTTTTTTGAAGTTCCCGAGATTGAAGACAGTGTGAATCGTGTCTGGAGACGTTCTACTGAACAAAGAGCCGAACACGAGCCGCTTCAAGCCCCGCCTGACTCCGCCCCCACGGCCTCGAGTGTCGCTCTCGTCTCTGACCTGATTATGTTCCTCGTCAACAGCTCGCGTCGCTGTGGGACTCTGATTACTCTAGTGGGCAGAGCGGGGAACTGCAACCTGAACGATCATCTTATTTCCGGAAGTTTCACACAGAGCGGCGGATCTCGAGCCCGGACAACGAGTGGCAGCGCGCGATGAATGGGATTATTGACTTATATTCAAAAATATACATGGTACAAACATACAAAACACAATGAACACACAGAAAACAATATAAACCAAGTCTAATCTCCAAAATAGGATCTTAAATGACTCCAGGCTCATTTATGCTATACGTGCTGCTCGACGTTAAAAAACTATCGATGGAGATGATTTGAGACTTCTGCAACTCTGGTCCTGTCTGGTCTGTTCTGGTCCTGTTTGGTCCTGTTCTGGTCTTGTTCTGGTCTGGTCCTGGTCCTGGGTCTGTTTATGGTCCTGTTCTGTCCTGTTCTGGTCCTGTTCTGGTCTTGTTAGTCTGTTCTGTCCTTGTTCTGGTCTGTTCTGGTCTGTTCTGGTCCTGTTCTGGTCCGTCCTGTCTGGTCTTGTTTAGTCCTGTTCCGTCCTTGTTCTCCTGTTTAGTCCTGTTCTGGTCTGTTTCTGGTCCTGTTCTGGTCCTTGTTTAGTCCTGTTCTAGTCCTTGTTTGGTCCTGTTCTGTCTGTAGTCCTTGTTTAGTCTGTTCTGTCCTGTTCTAGTCCTTGTAGTCCTGTTCATCCTGTTTAGTCATGTTTCTGGTCCTTGTTGTCTGTTCGGTCCTGTTCTGGTCCTTTGTTTAGTCCTGTTCTAGCCTTGTTTAGTCTGTTCTCGGTCCTTGTTTGTCCTGTAGTCCTTGTTAGTCCTGTTCTAGTCCTTGTTTAGTCCTGTTCTGTCCTGTTTCCTTGTTTAGTCCTTGTTTAGTCCTTGTTTAGTCCTGTTCTAGTCCTTGTTTAGTCCTGTTCTAGTCCTTGTTTTCAGTCCTTCTAGCCCTTGTTAGTCCTGTTCTAGCCTTGTTCATCCTGTTCTGGTCCTTGTTTAGTCCTTGTTCAGTCTGTTCTAGCCTTGTTTAGTCCTGTTCTAGTCCTTGTTTAGTCCTTGTTCTAGTCCTTGTTTAGTCCTTGTTCTAGTCCTTGTTTAGTCCTTGATTAGTCCTGTTCTAGTCCTTGTCTTTGTTTCCTTTAAGCAGTTAATCATCCCCAAAAAGTGTCTGAATGTCTGTCTGAATGTCTGTCCCAAAGCGACACGCCTACAGCATCTACAGTTGCCTTCAAACTCAAGTCCTCAGAACGTCCTCACAGTTGGATCTTCACGACCTCGGCTCTCTCACCTCTCCGATCATGCCGTTCCACGTCCCGCGCACCAGCTTCCCGTGCTTGCCGTTGGTCACCAGGTACAGGTCGTAGGAGAACTTGATGGTCTTGGAGAGCTTCTTGAGGATGTCGATGCAGAAGCCCTTGCAGCACAGTTTGGTGTAGGACTCCGAGTGCCCGATCACGCTGGGGTCAAAAGCAAGAGCGCGTTTTAGTGAGCGGAGAAACACCAGGGAGGTCTCCGAGCAGTGGTTCTCAAACTGACGTACAAGCGCTCAAGAGGTCGCGTTCAGGGGCCAGACAGGGTTTAGCTCTTGTTTTGGACCTGGGTTAGACCTGCTTTTGGACATGGTTGGACCAGAGTTCTGTTTTACAGTCCTGGGTTAGTCGTGGTTCATGAAATCCAGGGTTCTGCGGTTCAGCTCTGGTTTAGTTCTGGTTTGGACCCGCTTTGGTACCTCTGTTTTCTTCTTGAGACGTTGTAAAAGAAGAAAAGTTTGAAAACCACTGTCAGAAATGGACTTTTGGGATTTTGAAAAGGGATTGAGACAGTGGGAGGAGTTTAAGGGTTCATTCAGGTCAAGTCTAAAACACTGAACTTGATTTATTCTGTTTTAGTGTTTCATGATGTGTGTGTGTGTGTGTGTGTGTGTGTGTGTCAGTGTGTGAGTGTGTGTGTGTGTCTGTGTGTGTGTGTGCGGGTGTGTGTGAGTGTGGTGAGTGTGTGTCGGGTGTGTGTGATGTGTGTGTGTGTGTGTGTGTCAGTGTGTGTGTGAGTGTGTGTGTGAGTGTATGAGTGTGTGAGTGTGTGAGTGAGTGAGTGTGTGTGCAGTGTGTGTGAGTGTATGAGTGTGTGAGTGATGTGAGTGTGTGTGGTGTGTTGTGTGCGAGTGTGTGTGACTGTATGAGTGTGTGAGTGTGAGTGTGTGAGTGTGTGTGTGTGCTGTGTGTGCGAGTGTGTGTGTGTGTGAGTGTGTGTTGCGTGTGTGAGTTGAGTGTGTAGTGTGAGTGCGTGTATGTATGTGCGTGTGTGTGATTGTGTGTGCGTGTGTGTGGGCGTGTGTGTGCGTGTGCATGTGTGTGGCGTGTGTGTGCGCGTGTGTGCGTGCGTGTGTACGTTTGCGTGTGTGTGTGTACGTTTGCGTGTGCGTGTTTGTGTGTGTGTATTCGCTGCCACTTAAAGGACCTGAACACGCACTCGAACTCAAACTGCTCCTGTCCAATCACATGCGTTTATGTTTTGTGACACTTTGATTGGCCAAAGCCAGTGTCTGGTTTATGAAAGCTGTTCTCGTGTGTTTAGTCCGGATAAACACTAACGTCGTCGACTAATTCCGGGTTATATTCCGGGTTATATTCCGGTTATATTCCAGGTTTATATTCCGGGTTTATTCCAGGTTTATATTCCGGGTTATATTCCGGGTTATATTCTGGATTTTATATTCTCAGGTTTATATTCCGTGTTATATTCCGTGTTTATATTCCAGGTTTATATTCTGGATTATATTCCAGGTTTATATTCCGGGTTATATTCCGGGGTTATATTCCAGGTTTATATTCCAGGTTTATATTTCAGGTTTATTCAGGTTATATCCATTCCGGGGTTATATTCCGGGTTATATTCCGGGTTATATTCCGTGTTATATTCCGTTTATTCCAGGTTTATTCCGGTTATATTCAGGTTTATATTTCGGGTTATATATTCCGGGTTATATTCCGGGTTATATTCCAGGTTTATATTCCGGTATATTCGGTTATTTCCAGGTTATTCCAGGTTTATATTCCGGGTTATATTCCAGGTTATATCCGGGTTATATTCCGGTTTATTTTATATTCCGGGTTATATTCCGGGTTATATTCCGGTTATATTCCGGGTTATATTCCAGGTTTTTATATTCCGGGTTATATTCCGGGTTATATTCCGGGTTATATTCGGTTTATATTCCAGGTTATATTCCGGGTTTATATTCCAGGTTTATATTCCGGGTTATATTCCAGGTTTATATTCCGGTTATATTCCGGGTTATATTCCGGGTTATATTCCGGGTTGGCTTGTTCGTGTCGCAGTCCAGGACCACTCACACTTCTTTGTTGTGACAGTTCAAACGCGGGAATAATAGATTCTGGTTCATCAAAGAGCTAACGGTTCTCTGTGAGTAAATGTAATTAATATGTCATTAAATGAGTCTAATTACACAGCAAAAATACAGGAGATGAATTCATTGATTTCAGGATTTTAATCTTCATTTCAGATGTTTCGGCCACAAGATCGATTTATTTGATTGTCCTGTTTCAAGACAGTATTTATTACTTCAAGACAAATTATTTTAATTACCTTAAACTCAATGATCTTATAAACCGGGCGAACCTATGGAAATATTATGAGTATTATGATCGGGAGTATTTTTATTATTATTTGTACTATTTTTATTATAGTTGTTATATTATTATTATTTATAGTAGTATAGTAGTAGTAGTAGTAGTAGTAGTAGTAGTAGTAGTAGTAGTAGTAGTAGTATAGTAGTAGTTACTATTATTATTATTATAATCATTATAGTAGTTATTATTATTATTGTTATTATTATTATTATTACTACTATTATGATTATTATAATTACTATTATTATTACTATATTATTATTATTACTATTATTATTATTATTATTATTATTATTACTATTATTATTATTATTATTATTATTATTATTACTATTATTATTATTATTATTATTATTATTATTATTATTATTATTATTACTTATTATTATTATTATTATTATTATTACTATTATTATTACTATTATTATTAGTAGTAGTGTTATAGTTGTTATTATTATTATTGTTGTTATTATTATTTGGCCTATATTGAATAACTGTCTTGTTTTGTTCCGTGTTCCTTTTATGTTTGTTATTTTAGATTCTTTAAAAAATGAAAAGAAAAAATAAACAATGATTTAAAAGAATAATCCGGTGAAATATTCTACTCCAGATTAAAACTCTGAATTCAAGTCATTTCAAGAGCGGCTGGCGGTCGGACGTTTTTTTTTGCAGTGTTTACTCAAATAAAATATCTGACACTTTTGGCTCATTTTTGGCCTTGAGCTGTCAAAGTCAAACCGAGTCATCTGAACAAATGTGTGTCTTTTCCTCGCGTCCTTCAGAACCCACGCGGCGCAAACGTCTCAAAAAGAGCGAAGACGCGGACAGACACATCCAAGTGGGCGCGTTTGTTTGTGCGCGGGACGAAACGCGGCTCATAATTCAGTTTGAGCCGTGACTCAGCTGCCGTCTCCTCTCCGGGACGAGAAGAGCGACCTCTGCAGGACAAACGCGGCCCAAAGGCAGACCGAGGACGAGCTGATGAAGTCGGACTGTTTCCGCTTGACGAGAGCGTCCGTGGTCGCGAGTCGGCGCGTAAGAGTCGATCACGTGTTTCGAGGGTTTTGTCTGAGGGAAATGCTAATCTGTAAATGTTGACTTTGAGCAATGACAATGAAATCATAAAAAAACAAACAAACAAAAAAAGCTATATTTGTGGTAACATTGTCCCTGGAGCGCGACTTCTCCGAGCCTCACAAAAACGCGCGGTTTCAAATTCCCCTCCGCTTCTCAAACGTGACATAAACCGCCTCTTGTTCTTTTACGTTTCGTGTTTTGGAACTTGAAATAAAGTTTGCACTGAAAAGCACACGTTCAGGATTTGCGTTAGCGCTCCACCTAACGGCAGCAGGGGCAACTACAAGTGGGGGAAATGGACAAAAGCTAGCTTGTTCCGACATGCTCATGTAAACGCACAGTTGTAACGAAGGTGATTTGAGTCTGTGATGATTTATGGAGTTAAAAACAGCACCCCCCGATGGCTACCTCTGGCATCACAAACCTGGGAAACTTGAAACCGAGTGTTTTTGTGAATTCAACACATTTAACAGAACCTTTTTTTAACTTCATCAAGTCCTTAACTCTCATGTTTAATTAAATTAGCGTCTGGTTTTAAAGGCACAGTGTGTAACATTGTGGCCGCAAAACGAATAAACAAAAGCGTGTTTTTATTTATTTTATATTTTTTTATTTTGGATGTTTTTGTTGCACTAAAATGAATAAAAAGAGTGTCCTTACAGTGAACTGCATCTCCACAAACCTGACTCGTACCTCCATGGAGACGTTTAGCTATAATACTCCCATAATAATCTATCTGCACGGAGAACGTTCTGAAGTGCTTTTTCTAGTTCCATGGAATTATGCGCCAGAAAGTTACACACTGTGGCTTTAAAGCGAAACGGTCAAACCAAACGAAAGTGTCAGATTTACTCTAGTTTTGGCCCAGTGTGATGTCATCGATTACAAACAGGAAGTACTATTATAAACCGAAGAAATGAGTTATTCTTGGATTTTGGAATTGGAAGTCTATTTATTTTAACTGTGATTTAGTTCAATGAGTTGTCTGACCTGTAGGGGGCGCTTTAAGGGGGTTCATGAAGCATTTTAGTTTAAAAACTTTGGAATATTACCTTAATTCTGTGACTGCGCTCTTCTTACAGTATTTACTACTCTCAATCAGGAGGACTTCTCGACCTTAGACTTCTCCATCTCTAATAATGGTCTTTTGAACACACTCCGCTGGGTCCTAGTGCCCTCCCACTCCGGGTCCCATCAGGGAAGACTCAGACCTGGTCCCGGTCCTAAAGCAGCGGGTACACATGTTCTGCGGTGGTGTTGGTTCCATTCCAGGAGCGAGCGGTGGAACAGCAGATGCTTCAGACAAACCACAGTCATTAAAGCTGGATCTGCTCCTCTGGGGCCCATGTTGGGATCAGTCGGGTTTTTAAATCCATGTTGGGATCAGTCGGGTTTTTTAAACCCATGTTGGGATCAGTCGGGTTTTAAACCCATGTGGGATCAGTCGGGTTTTAAATCCATGTTGGGATCAGTCGGGTTTTTAAATCCATGTTGGGATCAGTCGGGTTTTTAAACCCATGTTGGGATCAGTCGGGTTTTTAAACCCATGTTGGGATCAGTCGGGTTTTTTTTTAAATCCATGTTTGGGATCCAGTCGGGTTTTAAATCCATTGTTGGGATCAGTCGGGTTTTTAAATCCATGTGGGATCAGTCGGGTTTTTAAATCCATGTTGGGATCAGTCGGGTTTTTTAAAACCCATGTTGGGATCAGTCGGGTTTTTAAACCCATGTTCTAGGGATCGTAGCACAGTTCAGATTCGGGTTTTTAAATCCATGTTGGGATTCAGTCGCGGTTTTTAAATCCATGTTGCGGATCAGTCGGGTTTTTAAACCCATGTTGGGATCAGTCGGTGTTTTAAATCTAAATTCAGATCAAGAAGTCACCATTTTAAACTCGTCACTGGACATGAGACGACTTTGACACTAATACAAGAATTATGTCACTTCAGTAAAAGTAAAAGTACAAATACAAAGAATGACTCAAATAAAAGTAAAGTACACATAAAAGATCTACGAAGGTTTTAGACCTGGCGCAAACCTGGTTTAGACCCCGTTTGGACCCAGTTTCGACTTGGTTTAGTCCTGGTTTTAAACCTGGTTTAGTCCTTGTTTAATCCTGGTTTAGACCTGGTTTAGACCTGGTTTAATCCTGATTAATCCTGTTTTAGACCATGTTTAGACTATGTTTAGACCCAGTTTAGACCCAGTTTAGACCCAGTTTTCGACCCTGTTTAGACCAGTTTTCGACCCTTGTTTTCGACCCTGTTCGACCCTGTTTCGACCGGTTTAGTCCCGGTTTTAGTCCCGGTTTAGTCCCGGTTTAGTCCTGGTTTAGACCTGTTCAGACCCTGTTTTCAACCCTGTTTTCGACCCTGTTTTGACCCTGTTTAGACCCTGTTAGTCCGGGTTTAGACCCAGTTTAGACCAGTTTAGACCCAGTTTAGAACCCTGTTTAGACCCTGTTTAGACCCTGTTTAGACCCTGACCCTGTTTAGTCCCGGTTTAGTCCCGGTTAGTCCTGGTTTAGACCCTGTTCAGACCCTGTTTTTCAACCCTGTTTTCGACCCTGTTTTTGACCCTGTTTAGACCCTGTTTAGTCCGGGTTTAGGACCCTGTTTAGACCCTGTTTAGTCCCGGTTTAGTCCCGGTTTAGTCCGGGTCTAGACACTTCTCCGCTGAACTCTTTGTGTTTCTTTTACACTTGTTGCTTCTTGTTCTTTCTCTGGAACTGAACACATTTTGACGACGGGCGTTAATTAGTCCTGCGGCTCCCTGAACGCAGCGCCACCTGTCACAGCCGCGCGGGCGGCTCGTCGCTCCGTTTGACGCGCAGACCCCGAACGCAGCGCTCCCACGGGAAAGGCAGCGCGGCGTGGAGTCACCGGGGGCCGCGTCTGAAGTAAAACACGACCAAAAACGCTACGTTATAATATTTAATCACGTCAATGCAATTATCAGAACATTTCCTCGTTAGTTTGAAGATTGCGCTGGAACATTTTTCATCAGGTTTGGTTTGAACTCGATGATGTCATTCAGCAGCTTCTGACCAGAGTTCACCAGTTCTTTTCCCGGGTTAGGACTGACACTGGTAATTCCCTGTGCTGCCTGCAGATGGAGCGCTAAACACACGTGATTGGAACGCCCGACCGAGAGCGTCGGCGTCGGCAAGTTACACAACGTGAACCTTTTACCGCTTCTGCCGCGGTAAATGTCAGTGTTTTCCGCTGGGATTTGAGACTGTTTTTGCCGTGGGACGTTTTTGCGCTTCCGACCCGCGGGCGCTGCTACCGTCTGGAGCGTCAGGAGCTCGCGGCGAGTCCCCGGAGACGCCTCGGGAAGGGGGTTTAGCATCCGAACTCAAGAGGTGCGCCGCCGACGGCCAAAAACCGCGCTGGCCCCGCGGCGCTGCGTTTGTCGTTTGTGTCGCTACGGTTCATTGAACACAAAAAGGTCACGTTCTGGTCGAAAGGCGTCAGGTTTAAAGGTGAACTCACAAGAAAACACCTTTAAACACATTTTGAGGCGAATAAAGGTTTTAAATATGTTTAAATATTCACCGTTCAAGGGTCATTGATGAAACGTTTATTGATTTTTGACGTTTTGAATTACATTTTGTCACTGTTTGTTTACACTGCAAAAAGGAGATCGGACAAAACACGATTCAGTGCGTAAATGTTGACACTTGACCCACTTAATAAACGTGGAATATGAACGTGGGCATGTGAGTGGTTGGAGGAGAGATGGCACGGACTGGCAGCCTGGCTTCTGTCAGTCTGCCCCAGGGCAGCTTGTGACAGAAGCTTCCTTACAGTGACAGAATAATAACGACAAGTAACACTTTTGAGAGGTTTGTGTGATTCAGAATGTTAATCCTTGTTGTGGGGTTTAGCCCTGGTTTTATCCCCTGGTTCAGTCATGGTTTAGTCTGGTTCAGTCCTGTTTAGTCTGGCCTTAGTTCCGGTTTAGTCCTGGTTTAGTTCCTGGTTCAGTCCTGAGTTTAGTCCTGGTTCAGTCTGGTGTCCTTTTGGTTTAGTCCTGTCCTGTTTAGTCCTGGTTTAGTCCTGGTTTAGTCCTGTCTAGTCATGGTTGTCCAGTTCAGTCCTGGTTTAGTCCTGGTTCAGTCCGTTAAGTCCTGGTTAGTCGCTGGTAGTCTGTCCACCTGTAGCCATTGGTCTGTTCAGTCCTCTTCTGGTTTAGTCCTGGTTAGTCCTGTTAGTTGTTTTTAGTCCTGGTTTAGTCCTTGGTTCAGTTCCTGGTTCAGTCCTGGTTCAGTCCTGGTTTAGTCCTGGGTTTAGTCCCTGTTTAAGAATGATGTGCGTTTGATTCCTTTGGTTTTTGATTATTGATTATTGATTTTATTGACCACACTTTCACAAACAGGCGGGAAACAAAGTTGACATTCGAATGAGGTTCTTTGGGGAGGTTTCGCGGCGGGGCACAGGTTTTGTGGTTCAGGTGGACAAACCACATGAATAAACCCGGTGTTAGTTACTGTGGGTGCGGTTGTACCTCTCTGTGCGGTTGTGCTGCCTCCTGCAGGGCACCGTGTTCCTGACGCAGGTGCCGGGCCCGGGTCCACGTTCGTCACCATCACAAACGGCGTGCTCCGCAGCGTGGCCCACCGGTCAGGTGCCGGTCGTCCGTCACATAGCTCCAGGAAGCTGCGTACATGGGCCACACCGGGTACCGAAAACAACCTGGAAGGATGCCCCGCCCGTACGTGCCCACCTGAGGGATGAGAGAAGAGAGAGGTTAACCACGCCACACGTTTGCCCCACCTTGAGGGAGAGAGAGAGAGGTTAGCCCCGCCCACACGTGCCCACCTTTGAGGGCAGACAGAAGGAGAGTGTTAGCTCCGCCACAACATGCCCACCCTGAGGGAGAGAAGGAGAGATTAGCCCCGCCACCCATGCCCACCTGAGGGAGAGAGAGAGGTTAGCCCCGCCCGCACCGTGCCCACCTGGGGAGCAGAGAGAGGTTAGCCCCGCACCTGCACTAGGGTTGCCCACACTGCACGGGGAGATGAGAGAGGTTAGCCGCCCGGCACGTGCCCGCCATGGCGAACGTGACCCAGCTTCAGAATACATGGAGGACTAAACCTGCTCACCACAACCACAAAATGACCCAAACGAGGACTACACCAGGAGCAAACCAGGGCTGAACCCGGACTAAACCTGGACTAAACCTGGGATAAACCTGGACTAAACCTGGACTAAAACCTGGACTAAACCTAGACTAAAACCTGGACTAAACCTGGACTAAACCTGGGACGTTAAACTGGACTAAACCTAGACTAAACCTGGACTAAACCTGAACTAAACCTGTTTACTAAACCAGGACTAAACCAGGACTAAAACCAGACTAAACTGCATTATTGATGAAATTGCTCTGAAGCAACCAAACATAGAAAAATTAAACAGTAATTAATTGAAACATTTGTGTGAATGTCAGTGGTTCTCAACGTTTCACGTTTATAGAAAACATTTGGCTTTTCCAAGAACCACCAGATCTAAACCAAGATCTTAAACCAGTCTAAACCAGGTCAAACAGGACTATTACTCAGGTCTAAAATAAGGATTAACTGGGGTTTCTAAAAAATGGGCTACACCCCGGTCACCCAACCCACCCCATCCCCGCCCACCCGCCACACCCCGCCCACCCCGCCACCCGCACACCCCGCACCCCGCCCACCCTGCTCCTCAGCTGGGAGGAGGCGTACGTGGAGTAAAACCTGAGACCTCCCAGTTTGGGCGTAACCCCCGGGGGCACAGGGAGCTCCAGGGGCACAGGCAGCGCTCGTCAGATCTGCCCCAGAAACCACGCACTCAGCTCAGCCGCGCGTCGCTGCAGCTCAGCCTGTCGGACGTGGAGCTGCTGCTGATCAAGTGTGGGAACGAGACGCGTGGAGACAAGAAGTGGCCAACTGTAGAACCTTCAAGGACTGTTCCAGGAAGGAGGGATTAACTGGGATTAACTGGGATGTTGTTGTAATCATCCGTTTGCATTTGTCATGAAGGTAAAACTGTGACTTTGAGCTTTTACTGGACAAATGCTCACATGAATCTCGTTCATCCACAGGTAAATGACTGAATTATAGTTAAAGTTATACTGTTTGTGAAGCGCGAATAAATTTTTGAAGATAGAACTTTTTAAAATTTGTATCCTTTGTAATAAAAAAGTTAATTAACTGCCATTTCTACCTTGAAAATTCAAAATAATTTGCATACTTTTGTTATAAACACCATTAAACCGTTTTCATTCCGAGCTGATGTCGGCCATTTTGAAAAGTCTGATGACGTTTTCTAATGACTTGGGAAACATACATAAAATACATAAAACACTTAAAGGTGCTCTAACCTTTCAGACGGTCCACCACCTGCTTGTCTCCATGGAGAAGGAGTTATTGCGTTACCTGGAATGTTCCACAGTATGGCATTAAACGTATCCATCCTGCATGAATCCTATATCGACACCTGAGATATCGGCGGGTCAAACATTTACCAAATATTTGTCCTTTTAAAATGAAAAAAATATATTTTTTATTCCAGAGTATTCCAGAGTATCACTGAGTATTCCAGAGTATCACTGAGTATTCCAGAGTATCACTGAGTATTCCAGAGTATCACTGAGTATCACTGAGCATTCCAGAGTATCACTGAGTATTCCAGAGTATCACTGAGTATTCCAGAGTATCACTGAGTATTCCAGAGTATCACTGAGTATCACAGAGTATCACTGAGTATTAATGAGTATTCCAGAGTATTACTGAGTATCGCTGGATATTCCTGAGTATTCCCGAGTATTATTGAGTATCACTGGGTATTCCTGAGTATTCCCGAGTATTATTGAGTATCACTGACTATTCCAGAGTATTCCAGACTATCATAGAATATTCCTGAGTATTCTCCAGTTTTCCAGAGTATCACAGAATATCCCAGAGTATCCCAGAGTATCACAGAGTATCACAGAGTATCGCAGAGTACCACAGAGTACCACAGAGTATTCTCCAGAGTATTCCCGGCGCAGGCTGGCTCGGCTGGAGGTGACATTGATGAAACGGTGCTTTTCGGGGCAAAGCTAAATGAGTTCAACTGCAGCGCTCCATGATTTCACCACAAACCCACAGAGACCGGTTTGAATCCTGATGTGGGCCTGTAACAAACCACCTCTGGTCTGAGACTCCAGAGGACACAGAGGACAGAACCACGCTTGTCACAGTCCTGGTTTAGTCCTGGTTTAGACCTGGTTTAGACCTGGTTTAGTCCTGGTTTAGACCTGGTCCACTTTGACCAGAAAACCAACCAAATGTAGGACGACCCACTGTTAAAGTGGGACAATGTGAGATACTGAGGGACATGTTGTGGTACTTCGTCCTAGAGTCACTCCAGGTCCAGGTCTAGTTCAGTACCTTGTCCCAGAGCCGGTCTCGGTCTAGGTCTAGTCCAGTACCTTGTCCCAGAGCCGGTCTCGGTCCAGGTACCTTACCTTGTCCCAGAGCCGGTCTCGGTCCAGGGCGATGAGGAGCAGCGATGGATTGGACAGAAAACCCTGAGAGTTGAAGGACAGGTCTTTCCTCTCCCACGTCACGTTCAACATGTGCCTGAAAAACACAAACACATAAACGACACAACAATTGTGATCTGACACACAATAACTCCATCGAACACCTGCATTCAGTCCAGCGACGGTTTAAACTGTCAGTTAGTGTGTCAGTTAAGTGTCAACTGTCTCTGTGTCGCACACTGATGACATCACAGAGGGAGTCAGCTTCACTTCCTGTCATTTTAAACTCTTATTTTTCAAAATGTCTTCTCAAACTGTAAAGAAGTTAAACTGTGATAAACATTTACCACAGGTTCTAAACACCGTCAGCATTAGAAGAACACGAGACCCGTCACATGGACTTTAACACTTCTGACTCAAAACAGTTGTTTATTTTACCCTGGTAATTCCCTGTGCTGCCAGTAGAGGGAGCGCGAACACCAAATCGATGAGAGAACGCCTCTGTGGTTTTCAGTGCAAACATTATTTCAAGTTCCAAAAGTAAAGGAACAAGAAACCAACTGTTTACGTCTGAGGCCCCTCCCCCAATCACCAGCCTCCAGTTGGCCTTAACGAGCTCTTCCTGACCAATTATCGCCCTCCGTTTCCACTTAACGAGCTTTTCCTGACCAATCAGCGTCCTGGCTTCCCCTCGACGAGCGGAGATGTCGCCCACGTTAGATTAAGTGGTGCCCGGGGAGTGCTGTCGTTAATTAGGAGGCATCAGGAGCGGGGATATGCAAATGAGGCCACGCAATCAGCCTGATCTTATAGCTACTTATGATAAACAAACCCACGCACCTTCGCAGCAGCCGCCACTCTTAAAGCGCTTCTATTTGACTTCATTAGCGCCGGACGACGTGACAGGAACAGACCCCCACACGTGGTCCTCGCTCTGAAGCCACGTTTGCTTCGCAGAAAACATAAACGGTTTGTAAAGACGGCAAAGGCTCCAACTAAAGATCTCGCGTCTGACACTTAAGATTCGTCAAACCAAGTCTAAGTCGTCTACGAGGCTGGATTAGAGGTTAGCGAGGTGACGCCGGGGTTAAACAGCTCTAAACCAGCTCTGAACAAGCTCTGAACCAGTTCTGAAACTACTCCTAAACTAGCTCTAAACCAGCTCTAAAGTAGCTCTAAACTAACTCCAAACCAGGTCTACACCAGTTTTAAACCAACTCTAAACCAGGTCTAAAACATGCTTAAACTAGTTCTAAACCAGGTTAAACAAGCCCAAATCAAGCTCTAAACTAGCTTCTAAACTGGCTCTAAACCGGGTCTTTAAACCGGGCTCGTAAACCAGCTCTAAGCCAGCTCTGTAAACCGGCTCTAAACGCTCAAAGCAGCTCTAAAGCAGCTCTAAAGCAGCTCTAAAGATCTAAACCAGCTCTAAACCGCTCTAAAACCGGCTCTAAACAAGCTCTAAAAGCTCTAAAACCATCTTTAAACCGGCTTCTAAACCAGCTCTAAACCAGCTCTAAACAGTCAAACCTAAAAGTCTAAGTCTAAATCGGCTCTAAACAGTCTACGCTCTAAAACCGCTCTAAACCAGCTCTAAACTCAAGCTCTAAACCGGCTCTAAACCAGCTCTAAATTAGAGCTCTAAACCAGCTCTAAAGCTCTAAACCGCTCTATACCAGCTCTAAACCAGCTCTAAACCGCTTCTAAAACGCTCTTAAACCGGCTCTAAACCAGCTCTAAGCCAGCTCTTAAACCAGCTCTAAACCAGCTCTAAAGCAGCTCTAAAGCTGAAGCTCTAAAGCTCTAAAGCAGCTCTAAAACCGGCTCTAAACCAGCTCTAAACTAGCTCTAACCATCTCTAAAACCACTAAACCGCTCTAAACCAGCTCTAAACCAGCTCTAAACCAGCTCTAAAAAGCTCTAAACCGGCTCTAAACCGCTCTAACCGGCTCTAAATCGGCTCTAAAACTCTAAACCGGCTCTAAACACTCACCGGCTCTAAACCAGCTCTAAACAGGCTCTAAACCAGCTCTAAACTCTAGCTCTAAACCGGCTCTAAAGCTCTAAACCAGTCTAAGCTCTAAACCGGCTCTAAACCAGCTCTTAAACTCTAAACTAGCTCTAAACCAGGCTCTAAACAAGCCCTAAAATCAAGCTCTAAACTAGCTCTAAAGCTCTAAACCGGCTCTAAACCGGGTCTTTAAACCGGCTCTAAACCAGCTCTAAGCCAGCTCTAAACCGGCTCTAAACCGGCTCTAAAGCAGCTCTAAAGCAGCTCTAAAGCAGCTCTAAAGCAGCTCTAAAGCAGCTCTAAACCAGCTCTAAACCAGCTCTAAACCGGCTCTAAACCAGCTCTAAACTAGCTCTAAACCAGCTCTCAACCAGCTCTAAACCAGCTCTAAACCAGCTCTAAACCAGCTCTAAACCAGCTCTAAACCGGCTCTAAACCGGCTCTAAATCGGCTCTAAACCACTCTAAACCGGCTCTAAACCGCTCTAAACCGGCTCTAAACGCAGCTCTAAACCGGCTCTAAACCGGCTCTATACCAGCTCTAAAAGCAGCCTCTAAACGCTCTAAAACCGTCTCTAAACCCGTCTCTAACCAGCTCTATAACCAGCTCCTAAAACCGGCTCTAAACCAGTCTAAAACGGCGCTAAACCAAGCTCTAATACAGCTCTAAACCGGTCTGAAGCAGCTCTAACGGCTCTAAACAGCTTCTAATACCAGCCTCTTAACAGCTCTAAACCGGCTCTAAACCGGCTCTAACCGTCTCTAAACCGGCTCTAAACCGTCTCTAAAACCGGCCTCTAAACCAGCTCTAAACCAGCTCTAACCGTCATCTAAACGGCGGGCTCTAAACCGCTCTAAACCCGCTCTAAACCTCTCTAAACCGTCTCTAAACCGGCCAAACCAGCTCTAAGAACCGGGCTCTAAACCGCCTCTGAAACCGCTTTCTAAACCGGCTCTAAACAGGCTCTATACCCAGCTCTAAAGGCAGCTCTGACCAGGGGCCTCCTCAGCTCCTCACCTGTAGAGGGAGCTGTTGTCCGTACGCCCCCCGCGTCCGCTGCAGTCCGGCGCTGGGCCCTCCGGCCACAAACCCGTGCTGTTTCCTGAAGCTCTCTGGCGGCCTTCAGCGACGACGGCGACTCCTTCCCTGACGCGCTGCCGCAGGACTCTTGCCTCCACTGCTTCCGTGATGACCCCGATGACGCCCACGGGGAAGCTTGGAGGGCGGCGTTGCTGTCCGGGTTGCCCACCGCCATGCTGGTAAGATCCAGATGTACCCGGGGCCCATGAAGCCCACCCTCGGCCGCCTGACGGAACAGATACCTGCCGCCTCTTCAAACGAGCAAGTAGAGCAAGCAGCACCTGAGCGTCCACCTGAGGGAGAAGAAACGAGGACCAATCACGTCTGCTCTGCTCGCCACACGTCCAGGAACTGAACACTGACACCTGAACGTGTCTCTGGAATAGAGACCACCATAACGCCCAGCTCTGGTCTACCAACCTCAGGGTTAGATGTTCCTCCACAAAAAGGAGCGGTAAGTTGCCCTCCTTCTTGGTGGTTTGAAACGGGCTCCTGGCAGACCGCCTCAGAGACCAGCAGGGGGCGCCACTTGACCTGTTTGCAGAATGCGCACGGGTCTTGATGTCGTTGGCGTCCACGGACATCTCCATGGTAAGCACGTCCTGCAGGCTCCACAGGAAGTAGGAGGAGTCAGTGTACGACTCCACGATGTCGACGAACGTGTCGTAACCGGGAAGGAAACTGGTGATGACGGAGAACTCTCCCCAGTCGTACTCCTCCATCAGCTGCAAACAAGAGGAAGAGCATCAAGAAGAGCACCAAAGAGCATCGAGAGGAACACAAACCAAAGAGCATCAAGAGGAACACCAAAGAGCATCAAGAGGAACACAAACCAAAGAGCATCAAGAAGAACACCAAAGAGCATCAAGAGGAACACAAACCAAAGAGCATCAAGAAGAACACCAAAGAGGCATCAAGAGGAACACAAACCAAAGAGCATCAAGAGGAACACAAACCAAAGAGCATCAAGAAGAACACCAAAGAGCATCGAGAGGAACACAAACCAAAGAGCATCAAGAAAGAGCACCAAAGAGCATCGAGAGGAACACAAACAAAGAGCATCAAGAAGAGCACCAAAGAGCATCAACAAGAACACCAAAGAGCATCAAAGAGGAACACAAACAAAGAGCATCAAGAGGAACACAACCAAAGAGCATCAAGAGGAACACAAACCCAAAGAGCATCAAGAGGAACACAAACCAAAGAGCATTCAAGAGGAACACAAACCAAAGAGCATCAAGACACAAACCAAAGAGCATCAAGAGGAACACAAACCAAAGAGCATCAAGAGGAACACAAACCAAAGAGCATCAAGAAGAGCATCAAAGAAGAACACCAAAGAGCATCAAGAGGAACACAAACCAAAGAGCATCAAGAAGAGCATCAAGAAGAAAAAGAGCATCAAGAAGAACAAAGAGCATCAGAGGCAAAGAGCATCAAGAGCAAGCATCAAGGAAACATCAAGAGAGCATCAAGAAGAGCATCAAAGAAGAGCATCAAGAACACCCAAGAGCATCAAGAAGAACCAAAGAGCATCAAAGGAACAAACCAAAGAGCATCAGAACCAAAGAGCATCAAGAGAACAAAGAAACCAAGACAAGAGCATCAAGAAGAACACCAAAGAGAGATCAGAGGAACACAAACCAAAGAGCATCACAGAGGGACACAAAACCAAAGAGCATCAAGAGAACATACACCAAAAGAGCATCAAGAGGGACACAAACCAAAGAGCATCAGAGGAGACACAAAGAGAACCAAAGAGCATCAAAACAAAGACCATCAAGAGGAACACAAACCAAAGAGCATCAAGAGGAACACAAACACAAGAGCATCAAGAGGGACAAAGAGCATCAAAGAGCAGCAAGAGGACACAAAACCAAAGAGCATCAAGAGGAACACAAACCAAAGAGCATCAAGAGGAACACAAACCAAAGAGCATCAAGAAGAACACCAAAGAGCATCAAGAGGAACACAAACCAAAGAGCATCAAGAAGAACAACTGATTTTACCTTGAACATACAGAGGATCTGCTGCTCCAGAGACGCTCCCATCTGAAGGAACGACGAGCCCTCCGACTGGAAAACACCACACAAACGCACACTTACAGTCGAGGACGAAATAACGCACAACGAAATAACCCAGAATCTACTTTAATGAACGTTTAGCCTCATCGTTATCGCACGTAAAGTTGTATTTTGATGGATTCCCGCGTGTTTGAGTTAATCCTGCGTTGTCCAGCGACTGCAAGCGCTCATAAAATTCCTGTTTTCACCTGCCCCCCATCCCCGCCCACATCCGTGCTCGTAAGTGACGATTATTATTAAAAATGGAGACGCTCTTGAGTGACACAAAAATAGCCAGTCACACACAAAACGACAGTCTGCCGCTGGTTTCGGTGAGATGTCACAATGAATACAAGCCCCGCCTTTTGTCACTATGAAGAGGCGGGGCTTATCGGGTGAAGTCAATGGATCTGTTTCTGTTGTTAAGTCGTTTTAGCTGAAAATTGCTTCGTTTACGTGATCGAAACGTCGTATGAAACTGCTCATGTTGTAGTTTAATATGAAGTACACGGAAAAAAGAAAAGTATTTCTCCTTTAAAGTCGATTTAGCAAAAATATGTTGGAAAAGTTTTGTGACGACGCCTCCTTCTCTAACGAACGCGTCTCCAAATCCTCACAACACGTTTTGACTTTCCGCCTCGCGTTAGCACCTTTTAGCATTCGAACGCTGCGTTTCGCGTCAGAAAAGCGCCCGAGTGTCACATGCACCTGCAGCCAATTAGCCCGCGGTGGTACGCTACGAACATCGCCGAATGTCTGCTCAAAGGTCGCTCGGAACTCAAGCACGCGACGGAGACAAAGAACAATCAAACTACGGTACAAAAAATGAGCGGTAAAAAGATATCAGGTTGAAAGTTCTTTGAAGCAGCGGGATTTATACTTTTGTAAAGCTTTTTTCTTGCGTGTTGTAAGAACTTTAAGGAGCCAAAAGAGGTCCATCATCTTCGAAACTGACAAAGAAAAATGGAAATGGAAAAAACATTGAATTCATTTGCCAAAGTTGAATTTCAAAATATATAAATTTTCACATTTGTATTTTTTTTCGCCCCAAACTGCGGCTCATCAGGACTGAAGACCAGACCAGGTCCAAACCAGGTCCAAACCAGGTCCAGGCCCAGGATTAAGAACCAGACCAAGCCCAAACTAAGTCTAAACCAGGACACAGACTATAAAAAGAATTTGGAAAATGTGTGACGTGAGCGTGACAATTTGCTGCGTGTCCTTCCTCAGTCTCATTCCCATTTCACGCTGCACTGTCCTGTTTGAGGAAGCAAAACAATTTATTTTTAAAAGACTTGAAACATGAAAAGATAATCCAAAAGTGGAAAAAGAAGTAATAATAATCTTAATCTGAAGCTAAAAAAATTATAATAATGAAACAGGAAAATTAAATCAGAAAAACACTTTTCCCTTAATTAACCATGAGCAAACTAATTAATGATGAACAAACAGTTTAATAAGAATGATTCAGGAGTAAATACTACATTAAGACCCTAACCATAAATCTTCCCCTTATTTTAGTCGTTACTAAACCTGAATCACTCTTTCTAAACTATTTGCTCATAATGAGTCAAGTCTTTGCTCATGCTTCATTAAAGGAAACAAAGAAATGTACATTCTTTTGTTTGTCTTCAAAGGCACAAAGTGAGTGGTCCTGCTCCCGCCCTGTCACAGCCTGGGCGCTTCGACCAGGCAGGGATGCAAAAGGTGCGGCCCGGCGACATGCGAGGACATTTGGAGCCACGCCCCCCTGCGCGTGTGCGAGCGTGGGCGCCGGTTAAATATCCCCGACTCCTGCCCCCCGAACCCTCTGGAGCCCCCGTGGAGCTGAGACTCTGGAGCTTCGGCCTCTCTCAATGTCTCTCGACTTTGTGTACATTTTAGTGGCCTCACATTTACTTTTGCACTCTGCTGAGTACAGATGAACCAGTGGAGAGGACACCATCAGGGGAGTCGTCCGCACCTGGAGCAGAGTACAATTGTCTGATCCGTGTAGTCCTTTTGTAGTTCTGCGTGTATAATACTGACGTGATTGTCCACCCCGCCGCCTGTGAACCTGTGCGGGCCAGAGGTCGACCGACGTGTTGTTTACCGCGGACGATTGTTTAGAGAACAACAAGCTCGCCTGATATCTTTGAGCATTTTTCCCACATTATGTCATTTAAATGAACTACAAACTCAGCCACAAACTAAATATCGGCTAAATATATCGGCCAGCTTTATCGATTGGCTAGAACATCATTCGGAGCCCCTGTTATAAATGCGCTGCGATGCTAATGCTAATGACAACGAAAGCCAAACGCCGCGCTCAGGCGACGCTTCACGAACTGTGCATGTATTAACCATGTACGTGGTGAATACGTTTACTCGCGATGCATTATGTGTTGCCCGCGACCACCTCTGCTTTGGCGTCCTAAGTATCGCAGTAGCGCGCCGTCTACTGGCAGCAGAGGGAACTCGCTCGTAAACGCGAACGAAGCACGCGACGGGAACGACGATGAACACGACTGCGTTTGTGACGAGCGAACAAAGTGACGAACACCAAACTCGGAGCGCTCGCGGCAAAGGATCACGGTCTATGTAGTTCACCCGCTCCTGCTCGCGCCACTCCCCGTGATTACAGCTCCGCCAGGGCTTCTCCAAACACCTCCAGAAGCCTCGCTCCTCCTCCACCCCGGGATGTGTCACTCCGATCGGGGTAATTAGGTACTCCGGCTCAGCCCCAGTGCACAGCGTATGGAAATGTGACAGCCGACAGCCGTGTCGTCCCGCGAGACGAAGGGGGGAAAGAAAAAAAAACAAAACACACACACACAGGAAAAGCAGGGCTGAGCCGCACGCAGACTACATGTTCCCGTCGCTAAGTAACGAGGTTGCGGGTTCATTTTGACACGTTTTATTTCGCTCCGGTCAAGATTTCTATCCCTCACTTTTCACAACATGATGCCATGTTCACAAGCTTCACGCACGTTCAGAATGCGACGTACGCAGCCCCTTCTTGGCTTTTTAGAGTCTAAAATGGACAAAAACCAAACATCGAGTTCAGTGTCAGTGTGGTATTTCTGTCTGCGCCGCTCTTTCATGTGTCGATCTAAAAACATAAAGAGGTCAATGGAAACCGACGGCTCTCGCTCAGCAGTGACGACAAAGACTTTAAAGACTTTCACAGGACTGAACCGGGACTGAACCAGGACTCAAACCCGACTGGATCGTTTTCTAACTTTCCTGTGCCCTTTGAGGTCTCCGCGGTGAGTCCGCCTCCTGGTGAGCAGCGTTTGGTTTTAATTTAGCGACGACAGATGCCAAATTATCGCCTCAGAATAGAGTTCATTCCCAGTTAGAGTTTCAACGGGGCAAATCATTTCCCGAGAGAACTTAAAAGCTAAACCCAGTCCAGATTTAAAGGACCAGGCCCGGACTAAAACCCAAGTCTAACCCTCGGGCAGGAGAACCAGAGCTCACTCGAAACACTTTGATCCGGCGCATTGGACTTACAAATGAAGTGTTTCAATTACTCATGATCAAATGTGGCAAAACATGGCACGGATTTCAACCCTTCTCAGCGTGAAAACAAACCACAACCGCTACGACAACCGCCACCGCTACCGCCACCACAACCGCTACGACAACCGCCACCGCAACCACCACAAACACCACCACCACAACCGCGCTCTCATTTTAAAAAACATCACTCTCTGCTCCCCTCGGGGTGTCTCATTTACACGAGGTTCAGTCTTGGTTTAGCCCTGGTTTAGGCCTGGTTTAGGCCTGGTTTAGGCCTGGTTTAGGCCTGGTTTAGAACTGGTTTAGCCCTGGTTTAGCCCTGGTTTAGCCCTGGTTTAGGCCTGGTTTAGACCTGGTTTAGGCCTGGTTTAGCCTGGTTTAGCCTGGTTTAGCCCTGGTTTAGCCCTGGTTTAGCCCTGGTTTAGCCCTGGTTTAGCCCTGGTTTAGCCCTGGTTTAGGCCTGGTTTTAGCCCTGGTTTAGGCCCTGGTTTATGGTTTAGCCCTGGTTTAGCCCTGGTTTAGCCCTGGTTTAGCCCTGGGTTTAGGCCTGGTTTTAGCCCTTGGTTTAGGCCTGGTTTAGCCCTGGTTTAGGCCCTGGTTTAGCCCTGGTTTAGCCCTGGTTTAGCCTGGTTTAGCCCTGGTTTAGCCCTGGTTTAGCCCCTGGTTTAGGCCTGGTTTAGCCCTGGTTTAGGCCTGGTTTAGGCCTGGTTTAGGCCTGGTTTAGGCCTGGTTTAGGCCTGGTTTAGCCCTGGTTTAGCCCTGGTTTAGGCCTGGTTTACTGGTTTAGCCTGGTTTAGCCCTGGTTTAGCCCTGGTTTAGGCCTGGTTTAGGCCTGGTTTAGGCCTGGTTTAGGCCTGGTTTAGGCCTGGTTTAGGCCTGGTTTAGGCCTGGTTTAGGCCTGGTTTAGAACTGGTTTAGCCCTGGTTTAGCCCTGGTTTAGCCCTGGTTTAGCCCTGGTTGTCGTGGTTTCTCCATTATAAAAGACAGCTCTATAAATACTCCCGGTGTGAGTGAGATAATGACACGGTTCTTTTGATGAGCGCTGCATTCAAATGCCGCTCTTCAGACTCCGTAAACCCCATTCACGCTCGTCTTTTTACACGTTCTTCCTGAGAGTGTGTGACGGAGGTGCTGCTTTTTACGCGCCGCCATCAAACGCCTCGTCCCATTCATAATCAGCTCACTATTCAAGTTTGAGACCAAGATCCAAACACCTGCGGCATTCAAGGGGGTTTAGGCGGGGTCTCCCGGCTCAGTCCTGGCTCAGGCCTTGTTCAAAGGTTTAGTCTTGGTTTTAGTCTTGGTTTTAGTCATGGGTTAGTCCTGGTTTAGTCGTTTTTAAGCATTGCCATAAAAAAAAAGTTTAAGATCCAAAAACCTGCTGCATTCAAGGTGCTCGGGTCCGTCTGAAGTCCTGGTTTGGACCTGGTTCTCTCTGTTTTAGGCCTTATATAGACCTACATTTTGTCATGGTTTTAGTCCTGGATCAGTCTTGGATCAGTCTTGGATCAGTCTTGGCTCGTCAAGTCCTTCATTAGTCCAGATTTAGACATGCTTAGACCCACTTAAGTTCTGGTGTAGACTTGATTTCCTGGTTGAGTCTTGGCTTAGTTCTTTTTCAAAATGTTTAGTCCTGGTTAAGTCTTGGTCTAGTCTTGGTTTTAACCTGGCTAATTGACTCCTTGATTAGTCCAGATTTAGTCCTGTTTAGACGAGTTTATGATCTGGTTTGACAAGGTTTAATTTTGGTGTTGACATGGTTTCATGGTTCAGTGCTGGCTTAGTCCTTGTTCTATGGTTTAGTCCTGGTTTGATCTTGGTTTAGTGGTGGTTTAGTCCTGGTTTAGTCCTGGTTTAGTCTTGGTTTAGTCCTTCTGACACACCATCAAATGCTTTGTCCTATTCGAAATCAAATCATTTTTCAAGTTTTTAACCAAGATCCAAACACTTCAGTCAATTGGGTTTAGTCCACTTTCAGTCCTGGTTTAGATCTGGTTCAGTCTTAGTCTCATCCTGGTTCAGTCCTGGCTTAGTCCTTGTTCAGTGGTTGTCTTGGTTTGATCCTGGTTCAGCCTTGGTTGTGTTAAAACTCACTTTTTATAGTTGTTTTTGAGTGATTTAAATGAGTACTCCGCAGCAACCTTTCTTTAGTATTAAAACAGAGTTTGAAATATGTGCACTTTTCTGATGAAAAAGAACGGAGACCTCTGGGACTGACTGGGGGTCCTGCGTCTTCACGTTTGAGTTAAAAAGCTGATGTTTTGAAAGAAAAGTCTGGTGTGACGGCTTCATTTTCATCTGGAGTGAGGCGTGTGTGACACGAGGCTAAAAATACAACGTGTTGATGAAGTTGTGAAAAGAGAGAAGTACGAGTGAGGAGCAGGTGAGGAGCATGTGAGAGAGGAGGAGACGAGGGAGGAGAGAGGGAGGAGAGCGTGTGAAGGGAGGGAGGAGACGTGTGAAAGAGGGAGGAGAGCGTGTGAAGAGGGAGGAGACGAGGGAGGAGCGTGTGAAGAGGGAGGAGGGAGGACGAGAGGAGGAGCGTGTGAAGAGGGAGGAGACGAGGAGGAGCGTGTGAGAGAGGAGACGAGGGAGGACGAGGGAGGACGAGGAGGAGAGAGGAGACGAGGAGAGGAGCGTGTGAAAGGGGAGGGAGGAGGACGAGGGAGGAGCGAGTGGAGGAGCGATGGAGGAGAGGGATGGAGAGAGGACGAGGAGGGCATGGGTGAAGAGGAGGAGAGCTGAGGGAGGAGCATGTGAAGAGGGAGGAGACGAGGGAGGAGACATGTGGAGAGAGGGAGGGAGAAGAGGAGGAGACGAGGGAGGAGCATGTGAGAGGAGGAGACGAGGGAGGAGCATGTAGAAGAGGGAGAGACGAGGGAGGAGCATGTGAAGAGGGAGAGAAGAGGGAGGAGCGCATGTGAAGAGGGAGGGAGACGAGGGAGGAGCATGTTGAAGAGGAGGAGACGAGGGAGGAGCATGAGTGAAGGAGGTGAGGAGACGAGGGAGGAGCATGTGAAGAGAGGAGGAGGGAGAGCAGAGAGGAGGAGCATGTGAAGAGGGAGGAGACGAGGAGGAGAGACGAGCGTTGGAGAGAGAGGAGGAGCGTGTGAAGAGGGAGGAGACGAGGGAGGAGACGAGGGAGGAGCGTGTGAAGAGGGAGGAGCGTGTGAAGAGGGAGGAGCACACCAACTGAAAGGGTGCATTTACCGCCACCTGCTGAAGTTGTACATCAAAGTATGTGTTTTACGCTAAAGCGTGAAAAAGGGGGAATAAAGGGAGAAAGAGAGAGAGAGAAGCAGGAGCGAATGGTGCAACCACGGCAACCACGGCAACCACGACTACAGCCACAACAGACGGACTGACAGTTCTGTTCAGAGTTTAAACTAGTCCAGGAGGACTAACTCTGGAGAGAAGACCAAACACCATGACGAAAGTCCTGGTTCAGTCCTGGTTCAGTCCTGGTTCAGTCCTGCTCTAGTCCTGCTTTAGTCCAGGTTCAGTTTGGTTTTAGACCTGCTCTGGTCCCGCTCTAGTCCTGGTTTAGTCCTGGCTCGGTCTTGGGCTGGGGCTCGTCCCAGTTCTCCCTCAGGTTCTCCTCTTTCTGCCTTGGTTCCTCGCTCTCTTGTCTGTGGTTTCAGAACTCAAAGCTGGATTATCGTGA
>BJKM01001472.1:0-34495 GCA_015082035.1 Chaenogobius annularis | reverse complement strand
CCTAGTCTCACCTGTAGTCTATCTCCGGACTTGAGGTCACGACTCGACATGTAGCCCCGCCCTAGCAGATCTCCAGGACGCTCCAGGACAGTCCGCCCCAGTCTCGTCCTGTAGTCTGATCTCCAGGACTTGACGACCCGACATGAGCCCCGCCCTAGATCCACCTGTAGTCTGATTCCAGGACTGAGGTCACACTCGACATGTAGCCCCGCCCCAAGTCTCACCTGTAGTCTGTATCTCCAGGACTGAGCCCATTAGCCCCGCCCCAGTCTCGCCTGTAGTCTGATCTCCAGGACTGAGTCACGACCCGACATGTAGCCCCGCCCTTTCTCAGATCTCCCTGAGTCACGCGACATGTGCCCTAGTCACCTGTACTCTCCAGGACTGAGGTCACGACCGACATGTAGCCGCCGCCCCAGTCTGTCGCCGCTGTAGTCTAATCTCCAGGACTGAGGTCCGACTCGACATGTAGCCCGCCCCAGTCTCGCTGTAGTCTGATCTCCAGGACTGAGGTCACGACCCGACATGTAGTCCCCCGCCCCAGTCTCGCCTGTAGTCTGATCTCCAGGACTGAGTCACGACTCGACATGTAGCCGCTGATCCCAGTCTCCCTTAGTCTGATCTCCAGGACTGAGGTCACGACCGACATGTAGCCGCCCCAGTCTCGCCTGTAGTCTGATCTCCAGGACTGAGGTCACGACCTGACATGTAGCCCGCCTAGTCTTGCCTGTAGTCTGATCTCCAGGACTGAGGTCACAATCCGACATGTAGCCCCGCCCCAGTCTCGCCTGTAGTCTGATCTCCAGACTGGGTCACGACCCGACATGTAGCCCCACCCAGTCTCGGCCTGTAGTCTGAATCTCCAGGACTGAGGTCACGAAACCCGACATGTAGCCCCGCCCCAGTCTCGCCTGTAGTCTGATCTCCAGGACTGAGGTCACGACCCGACATGTAGCCCCGCCCCAGTCTCACCTGTAGTCTGATCTCAGGACTGAGGTCACGACCCGACATGTAGCCCCGCCCCAGTCTCGCCTGTAGTCTGATCTCCAGGACTGAGGTCACGACCGACATGTACCCCGCCCCAGTCTCGCCTGTAGTCTGATCTCCAGGACTGAGGTCACGACCCGACATGTAGCCCCGCCCTAGTCTCGCCTGTAGTCTGATCTCCAGGACTGAGGTCACGACCGACATGTAGCCCCGCCCCGGTCTCGCCTGTAGTTGTCTCCCACCTGTAGTCTGACTCCAGGACTGAGGTCCACAATCCGACATGTTAGCCCCGCCCCAGTCTCGCCTGTAGTCTGATCTCCAGGACTGAGGTCCACGAACCGACATGTGCCCCGCCCCAGTCTCGCCTGTAGTCTGATCTCCAGGACTGAGTCACGACCCGACATGTAGCCCCGCCCCAGTCTCGCCTGTAGTCTGATCTCCAGGACTGAGGTCACGACCCGACATGTAGCCCCGCCCCAGTCTCCCTGTAGTCTGATCTCCAGGACTGAGGTCACGACCCGACATGTAGCCCGCCCCAGTCCTCGCCTGTAGTCTGATCTCCAGGACTGAGGTCACGACCGACATGTAGCCCCGCCCGAGTCTCGCCTGTAGTCTGATCTCCAGGACTGAGGTCACGACCCGACATGTAGCCCCGCCCCAGTCTCGCCTGTAGTCTGATCTCCAGGACTGAGGTCGACGAGCTCCCGAGTCTCGACATGTAGCCCCGCCCCAGTCTCGCCTGTAGTCTGATCTCCAGGACTGAGGTCACGACCCGACATGTAGCCCCGCCCCTAGTCTCGCCTGTAGTCTGATCTCCAGGACTGAGTCACGACCCGACATGTAGCCCCGCCCCAGTCTCACCCTTGATCTCCGTCTCACCTTAGTCTGATCTCCAGGACTGAGGTCACGACCCGACATGTAGCCGCCGCCCCCAGTCCGCCTAGTCTGATCTCCAGACTGACACGGTCACGACCCGACATGTAGCCCCGCCCCCCAGTCTCGCCTGTAGTCTGATCTCCAGACTGAGGTCACGACCCGACATGTAGCCCCGCCCCAGTCTCGCCTGTAGTGTCTGATCTCCAGGACTGAGACGTCACGACCCGACATGTAGCCCCGCCCCAGTCTCGCCTGTAGTCTGATCTCCAGGACTGAGGGTCACGACCCGACATGTAGCCCCGCCCCAGTCTCGCCTGTAGTCTGATCTCCAGGACTGAGGTCACGACCCGACATGTAGCCCCGCCCCAGTCTCGCCTGTAGTCTGATCTCCAGGACTGAGTCACGACCCGACATGTAGCCCCGCCCCAGTCTCGCCTGTAGTCTGATCTCCAGGACTGAGGTCACGACCCGACATGTAGCCCCGCCCCAGTCTCGCCCTGTAGTCTGATCTCCAGGACTGAGGTCACGACCCGACATGTAGCCCCGCCCCAGTCTCCGCCTGTAGTCTGATCTCCAGGACTGGTCACGACCTCGACATGTAGCCCCGCCCCAGTCTCGCCTGTAGTCTGATCTCCAGACTGAGGTCTCGACTCGACATGTAGCCCCGCCCCAGTCTCACCTGTAGTCTGATCTCCAGGACTGAGGTCTCGACTCGACATGTAGCCCCGCCCCAGTCTCACCTGTAGTCTGATCTCCAGGACTCGGTGGAGAGTGTGCACAGTCTGCTGCGGCGACACGACGAGCTGGAGGAACTGATCCGAGCGCTGGACCAAAGAGTGGAGCTCTTCAGTGAACGCTGCCATCACCTGGTGGAGCAGCAGCACTACGCCTCCAGACAGTGAGAAGAACAACTACACTCAAACTACAAACTACTCACAAACTACTCACAACTACTCACAAACTACTCACAAACTACTCACAAACTACTCACAAACTACACAAAATGTGATGAGTTTGCAGAGATGCTTGCAGTCGTATGCACAGACTTTTTCAGATTTCAATGTTCATGTGGATAATGTTTGTGACAGAAATGCTAAAGAGCTTCATGCTGTCCTTGAAACCTTTGGCCCCACCCACAGCAGAGTGACCCCACCCACACCCACAGCAGAGTGACCCCACCTACACCCACAGCAGAGTGGCCCCACCCACAGCAAGTGACCCCACCCACAGCAGAGTGACCCCACCCACACCCACAGCAGAGTGACCCCACCTACACCCACAGCAGAGTGGCCCCACCCACAGCAGAGTGACCCCCCCCACAGCCAGAGTGACCCCACCCACAGCAGAGTGACCCCACCACAGCAGAGTGACCCCACCCACACCCACAGCAGAGTGACCCCACTTACACCCACAGCAGAGTGGCCCCACCCACAGCAGAGTGACCCTACCCACAGCAGAGTGGCCCCACCCACAGCAGAGTGACCTCACCCACAGCTGAATCATTTCTGTGTCTTCTTTGACCTGTGTTTCCCCCAAACCCCCGGCTGGTCCTGCAGCTGTTCGGAGAAGACAAATAAATGACAGGAAAACTGTTTAAAAAAAATAAACTTTGAAAATGTCTCTTGTTCTAATGTAAATGATTTGTTGAACTCTGTTACATCTAGTGTGTTTGAATGTTCTCGACACCATTGGCCCTATGATTGCCCCTGAAATGATTGGAAGCTGCAGTAACACCTCGCGTGTCCTGTTTGCCACCGTAAACAGATGAACAAACCCTCCAGCATTTTTTATTTATAGCATTAGAATTCACCAGTTCATCTACATGCTTCAGCTGTTCATCTACATGCTTCAGCAGTTCATCTACATGCTTCACCAGTTCATCTACATGCTTCACCAGTTCATCTACATGCTTCAGCTGTTCATCTACATGCTTCACCAGTTCATCTACATGCTTCACCGTTCATCTACATGCTTCACCAGTTCATCTACATGCTTCATGTTCATCTACATGCTTCAGCTGTTCATCTACATGCTTCACCAGTTCATCTTACATGCTTCACCAGTTCATCTACATGCTTCAGCTGTTCATCTACATGCTTCACCAGTTCATTACATGCTTCAGCTGTTCATCACATGCTTCACCAGTTCATCTACATGCTTCAGCTGTTCATCTCATGCTTTCTACATGCTTCATGCTTCAGTTCATCTACATGCTTCACCAGTTCATCTACATGCTTCAGCTGTTCATCTACATGCTTCACCAGTTCATCTACATTGCTTCACATGTTCATCTACATGCTTCAGTTCATTCTACATGCTTCAGCAGTTCATCTACATGCTTCAGCAGTTCATCTACATGCTTCAGCAGTTCATCTACATGCTTCACCAGTTCATCTACATGCTTCAGCTGTTCATCTACATGCTGCCTCCATGTGTGACCTCCAGATTTATAAAGTCTGTGCTGTTTGTAGTAGAGTCATCATTGACTTCCTCTTAATAAACAACGGACCGGCCTCCTGCTGCCGGACTAAACCGGCCTCCTGCTGGTGCCAGAGTCAGGACTAAACACGGACCGGCCTCCTGCTGGTGCCAGAGTCAGGACTAAACACGGACCGGCCTCCTGCTGGTGCCAGAGTCAGGACTGAACACGGACCGGCCTCCTGCTGGTGCCAGAGTCAGGACTGAACACTCCGGACTCAAACACGGACCGGCCTCCGCTGGTGCCATCAGGACTCAACACGACCGGCCTCCTGCTGGTGCCAGAAGTCAACTAACGACCGGCCTCCTGCTGGTGCCAGAGTTCAGGACTAAACACGGACGGCCCTCCTGCTGGTGCCAGCAGACTAACATGCGACCGGCCCTCCTGCTGTGCCCAGAGTCAGGACTAAACATACCGGCCTCTTGCTAGTGCCAGAGTCAGGAGCACTAAACAATGACCGGCCTCCTTGCTGGTGCCCAGAGTCAGGACTAAACACGGACCGGCCTCCTGCGGGCCAGGTCAGGACTAAACACGGACCGGCCTCCTGTGCCAGAGTCAGGACTAAGACACGGACTGCCTCGCTGCGGTGCCAGTCAGGACTAAACATGGACCGGCCTCCTGCTGGTGCCCAGAGTCAGGACTAAACATGGACCGGCCTCTTGCTGGTGCCCAGAGTCAGGACTAAACATGGACCGGCCTCTTGCTGGTGCCCAGAGTCAGGACTAAACACGGACCGGCCTCCTGCTGGTGCCAGTCAGGACTAAACACGGACCGGCCCTCCTGCTGGTGCCAGAGTCAGGACTAAACATGGACCGGCCTCCTGCTGGTGCCCAGAGTCAGGACTAAACAGGGAACCGGCCTCTGCTGGTGCCCAGAGTCAGGACTAAACTGGACGGTGCTGGTGCCAGAGTCAGGACTAAACACGAGCCGGCCTCTGTGTGCCAGTCAGGACTAAACACGGACCGGCCTCCTGCTGCTGCCAGTCCAGGACTCAACACGGACCGGCCTCCTGCTGGTGCCAGAGTCAGGACTAAACACGGACCGGCCTCCTGCTGGTGCCGCACTGTTAACAACGGCGTCCATCTGTGTCCAGCATCAGAGAGCGGAGCAGGAGCATCCAGAAAGTCCTGAGGAACGTGAAGGAGAGCAGCGGCGAGAGAAGAGCGGAGCTTCTGCGCGCTCAGAAGCACCAGGTCAGTGATAATGTATGTCAAGATGTTCCACCGTGTCAAAGCCCTCGCTCATGCGTTTAGTGCACGTCTGTAGGAGTTCCTGAGAGACGCCGAGGAGCTGCTGCTGTGGATGGACGAGAAGTCTAAAGTGGCAGAAGACGAATCGTATCGAGACCCGACCAACATCCTGCGCAAACTCAAGAGGCACGAGGCTCTGGAGAAGGAGATGGAGGCCAACAAGGTGCGGCTGGACGAGCTGCTGCAGGTAACGCCCAGTGCCACGTCTGAAGCCTGGCGCACACTGCAGGATCTTCTGCCCGCTGCTGTCCTCCTGTGTCAGTGGCAATGTCTGTGGTCTGCACTTTTGGTCTCAGCTTTAAGGCTCTGAGATCCTGCAGCGTGTTCCGGCTTCACCTTGTCTTAGAGACTATGGTTCGTTTTAGATGTGTTTGGGCTCCGTGATCAGACCTGTGGTTTCAGGTGAGTCTGCAGATCCAGTCTGAGGGTCTCCACAGCGCTCAGAACCTCAGCAGGAAGTCCACTCAACTGAGCAGCCGCTGGAGGAGACTTCAGGAGCAAATGTGTGAGCGCGGAGACAAACTGAGACAAGCAGGACAACAGGAGCAGCTCATGGACCTGCTGCAGGTGAGAAGATCTGAGGTGCTCAGGATTTATGTCGACGTTAGGGTTTTAGTTTTTAAAGTGCCGGCTTTAATTAATAATAATACAACATGTTTTTAGGACGCTAAGCTGAAAATGGAGGCGATACAGTGGATGCTGAACAACGGCGCTAAAGGTCATGATCTGCGCTCCAGTCGCCAACTGCTGAAGGTGTGAACGATGGATTATATTCAGATTATAATCTGCATATTATATGTCTGATACGTTAGTCATATTTAGGGCTTTAAAACATAAGGACATAGTATTTCTGTATTTCAGACTCTAAAACACGGACGAAAAGACCTTTTATAACAAAGTGGTATTTTTAAATCAAAATGTCGAAAAGACTAAATCACGTGCTTGTAAGTGTCAGTGTGGACGTGCTCTTTGCGTTGTGTGTTCTCAGGAGCATCAGCAGCTGGAGCACGAGGCCGCAGAGCTGGCTGAGAAGATGAACTCCATCGTGGGCCGGGTCAAGCGCTTGGCCTCCACCCACTTCGACTCCCGGAGGCTGCTGAAGGACACGGACGCCTTCCTCGCTCTGTACGCGCCCTCGTCTGCTCTTCGTCTTTGTTTGCTCCTTGTCGCTCGGCCGTTGTTTCGTTGCGTGTAGTGGTGGACGGTTGCCGGGTGGTTGCCGGGCGGTTGCCGGGCAGCGCTCACAGTAAAGTAGCTAATGGCAGGCGTCCAGCTGTCAGTCTAAATGACTGCTCTATTATGGCTCTGCACAAAACGCTTCAAACTGTGAAAAATAATAACCAAGCACTTAGCACATTTTTAATGCTAGGCTTTTGGACACCATTTATGCACAATAAAGCGGCTCTGTGTGGGCCCCGGCTCCGGTTTGACACCAGATTTAAAGCTATTTATGTATTTATATAGTGTGTGAGAGAAAACACGGCCAAGCTGTGCTGAAGGACAGAAGCAGAACCTTCAAAGCGGTTCTACAGACTCGCCAAAGTTTGGACAACATTCGGAACATCCTTTTTCCAAAACTTTAAGTAGAACAATGGCATTGACATTTCAATGGAGAAACTGGGATTAACCTCAGGAGCAATCCAGGGGGCGCTGCGCTCAGACACGCGTGAGCGTCCTCCAGGGGGCGCTGCGCTCAGACACGCGTGAGCGTCCTCCAGGGGGCGCTGCGCTCAGACACGCGTGAGCGTCCTCCAGGGGGCGCTGCGCTCAGACACGCGTGCGAGCGTCAGACGACTCGACGTGAGTCCTCAGGGGCGCTGTGCTCAGACACATATGCAACAATCTCCAACATCACATGATCTCTGTGGGTGGAGTCTGCATGTTCTCCCCGTGTTACCGCGCGGGTCCGCTTCCTCCAACCCACCGCATTCCAAACTCATGCGTGTGCCCAGGTGAATGAGTGAGAGAGTGAGTGAGAGTGAATGAGAGAGTGAATGAGAGAGTAATGAGCGAATGATGACGAGAGTGAGAGAGAGAGTGAGAGAGAGAGTGAGTGAGAGAGTGAGTGAGAGTGAATGAGAGGGTGAATGAGAGAGTGAATGAGAGAGTGAGTGAGAGAGTGAATAAGAGTGAGTGAGAGTGAATGAGAGAGTGAATGAGAGTGAATGAGAGAGTGAGTGAGAGAGTGAATAAGAGTGAGTGAGAGTGAGTGAGAGAGTGAATGAGAGAGTGAGTGAGAGAGTGAGTGAGAGTGAATGAATGAATGAGAGAGTGAATAAGAGAGTGAGTGAGAGAATGAATGAGAGTGAATGAGAGAATGAATGAGAGAGTGAATGTGTCTCTGTGAACCCTGTGATGAGCCCCTGTCAAGGGTGAACCTGCCTAAGGCCCATAGTCAGTGAGGTTCCAGTCACCCACAACTCGTAACGGGAACAAGCTGTAGAAAATGAATGAATGAATGTTTTAACAATAATGCCATACTAGTCTAACTATGTCAAAATCAAAATCTAATTCAGGTTTGAATCCGTCTTTGGTACAAAGCAGCTCCAGAAGGTTCCACCTCCAAAAGGACTTTGGACTGGAACTTGAGATGTCTCCATTTTAAAGACATTGTCCACGTTCTAAACACGTTCTAAACCCACTGTGACGTTCCGCTCAGGTTCAAGTCCCTGCAGAAGCCTCTGGACCAGCGGCGCTCGGAGCTGGAGTCCTCGGTTCTTCTGTTCGAGTTCTATCACGACGTGGACCTGGAACTGAGCTGGATCTGCGAGAAACTGGCTCTGTGTGGAACCGAGAGCGGACTGGACAAGTCCCTGTCCCTGTGCGCGCCCCAGCCCTCGCACAACACAAGGTAAAAGCCTCTCGCACAAACACAAGGTAAAACGGCCCTCAGCCTCTCGCACAAACACAAGGTCGCACAAACCAAAAACGGCCCTCAGCCTCAGGCACAAACACAAGGTAAAACGGCCCTCAGCCTCAGGCACAAACACGAGTAAACGGCCCTCAAACACGAGGTAAAACGGCCCTCAGCCTCTCACACAAACACGAGGTAAAACGGCCCTCAGCCTCAGGCACAAACACGAGGTAAAACGGCCCTCAGCCTCAGGCACAAACACGAGGTAAAACGGCCCTCAGCCTCAGGCACAAACACGAGGTAAAACGGCCCTCAGCCTCAGGCACAAACACAAGGTAAAACGGCCCTCAGCCTCTCACACAAGCAACACTGAGGTATAAACGGCCCTTCAGCCTCAGGCCAACAGAGGTAAAACGGGCCCTCGACGCCTCGAGGCAAAACACGACAGGTAAAAACGCCCTCAGCCTCTGTCACACCAACATAACGAGGTGAAACGGCCCTCAGCGCCTCAGGCACAAACAAAGTGTAAAACGCCGCCCTCAGCTCGGCACAAACCAGAGGTAAAACGGCCCAGCCTCAGGACTTGTATACGGCCCAGAGAGACTTGTATAGCAAGCTGTGCTGCTTTGAACAGGTCTCATATCTCTGAGGCCAGCAGGGGGTGGCAGTGCACAGAGACCTGAGCACAGGACTAATGTAGATGGTACTTCCTGCATTCTGGTCACGTTTCCGGTTCTGGCAGGACCGGCAGGACAGCGTTTCTGGATGGTGTACTGCAGCTGTTTAATACAGCTCGTTTGGAGAGGCCAGTGAGCAGGCGCCGTTACAGTAGTCTAATAATCTACTAGAGACAAACGCATGGATAGAGTCTCTACCGAGGTCTGGTTTAGAACACGGAGACTTTTGATTTTGGACTTGTTGTTTGGATGTAAAAAGCCTGGCTGATGTGATTGATCTGACGTGGCTGTTAAAGTCATTATTACTTGATCCAGATTTCTGACTTGATTTGAAATCAAACACAAGATTAACAGCCTCAAAAAGCTGTCCGTATCATACACTTAAGTTTTGTAAATTGAGACAATCCCAGACCAAGACTAGAACGAGATCTGGGTCTGGTCCCAGGTGCTGCACTGACAGGTTTAACCCAGAGACAATGAAGGACGGGTCCAAACGAGGACACACTCTTCACAGCACCGGACATAATCACGTGTCATTGGCAAAGTGTCTGAGGGGGTTGAGGCTGGGAGTCTGAGGGGTCTGAGGGGGTCTGAGGGCTGGGTCCTGAGGCCAGGGGTCTGAGGCCGGGTCTGAGGGGGTGCTGAGGGGGTCTGAGGGGGTCTGAGGGGGTCTGAGGCTGGGTCTGAGGCCGGGTCTGGGCCGGGGTCGTGAGGCCGGGGTCTGAGGCCGGGGTCTGAGGCCGGGTCTTGAGGCCTGGGTCTGAGGCCGGGTCTGAGGCCGGGGTCTGAGGCCGGGTTTGAGGGGGTCTGAGGGGGTTCTGAGGGGGTTTGAGGGGGTCTGAGGGGGTCTGAGGGGGTCTGAGGGGGTCTGAGGCTGAGGTCTGAGGCCGGGGTCTGAGGGGGGTCTGGAGGGGGTCTGAGGCTGGGTCTGAGGCTGGGGTCTGAGGGGGTCTGAGGGGGTTTTGAGGGGGTCTGAGGCCGGGGTCTGAGGGGGTCTGAGGCTGGGTCTGAGCGTGGGTCTGAGGGGGTCTGAGGGGGTCTGAGGCTTGGGTCTGAGGCTGGGGTCTGAGGGGGTCTGAAAGGTAAGAAGTTGACTGATTCCCTTTGGCGTTTCCAGGAGCTTCAGGCCGAGGTAAACGCTCACAACAAACACCTGAACTCGGTCCTGAAAAAAGGGAGGAGCCTCGCTAAATCCAACCAATCAGACGCAGCCGTCATTCGAGAAAGGTTTCTTCTGCTTTTCCATTTTCATGGTCTGCTTCCTGGTCTGTGTGTGGTGACTCTGATGTTCTAAAGGACCGATCATCTGAGCGCCGAGTGGGAGGAGCTGGAGGAGGCCTGCAGCAGAAGAACGGCCTTCATCTGAACAAAACTGTGACTCGAGAACAGGTTTGTACCAGAGCTCTGACTCCAGAACAGAACTGACTCCAGAACAGAGCTGACTCCAGAACAGACTGACTCAGAACAGAGCTGACTCCAGAACAGAACTGACTCCAGAACAGAACTGTGACTCCAGAACAGACTGACTCCAGAACACTGACTCCAGAACAGAACTGACTCAGAACAGAGCAGAACAGAACTGACTCCAGAACAGAACTGTGACTCCAGAACAGAACTGACTCCAGAAGCAGAACTGGAAACTCCAGAACAGATGTGACTGCCAGAACAGAACTTGTGACTCAGAACGAACTGACTCGAACAGAACTGTGACTCAGAAAGAACTTGTTGACTCCAGAAACAGAACTGACTCCAGAACAGAACTGTGACTCCAGAACAGAACTGTGACTCCAGAACAGAACTTGTGACTCCAGAAACAGAAACTGACTCCAGAACAGACTGTGACAGAACTGTGACTCCAGAACAGAACTTGTGACTCCAGAACAGAACTGACTCCAGAACAGAACTGTGACTCCAGAACAGAACTGTGACTCCAGAACAGAACTGTGACTCCAGAAACAGAACTGACTCCAGAACAGAACTGACTCCAAACTGACTCCAGAACAGCTTTGGTACCAGAGCTGAATAAAAGAGGGCCATAGTTTTTCTCCAGAAGACTTTATGGAGACCCACACCCAGATATTTAAGAGGTTTGGTCTTTCTACTACTTGTTCTCTCTTTCCTTTGGCAGCTGCTGCTGGACTGCTCAGAGCTGGAGTCCAGACTCACTGAAGCTCTCAGTTTAGTGACGAATGAGGGACTACGGGAAAGACTCAGGAGCCACTCAGAAGCCTCATCTCCAAACACCAGGTCTGTACCAACATGGACATGTGTCTCATTCTGTAAAGGGCTGAACATGAGAACATCAATCATTTCTTCAGGTTCTTGCTGGGCCGTGTGGAGCTGCTTCAGACCGGAGGTCGAGGCTCTGGAGGAGCAGATACAGAAGGTCCACGAGGAAGTGGAGTCTGGAAGAGCTGAACCGGAGCTACAACCGCCTGGAGAACCTCAACCAGCAACTACAGCACCAGACCCAGACCAAGGTTAGGACTGAAGACTGAGGACAAGACAACAGACCAGACACAGACACAGACCCAGACCAGATAGGACTGAAGACTGAGACCAGACCCAGACCCAGACCCAGACCAGACAGACCAGACCAGACCCAGACCCAGACCCAGACCAGACCAGATAGGACTGAAGACTGAGACAGACCTCCAGACCCAGACCAGACCCAGACCAGACCAGATCCAGACCCAGACCCAGACCAGACGGTGAAGATTTGAAACAGCATCTTCAGTCGCTGTTAATCGGACTTGTTGTTGGTGAAGAAAGCTTGCGTCGAAGGGCAAAGACTCTCGGTCCTTCCCCGCTCTTTCCTACTCTCCTGTAGATCTATAAAATTTATTGCGAGATGTATTTTTTTTTTTCAGGGGTCAGAGGTTACAGGAAGGTGTTTCTTCTTTCAACGAGTTTAAAACATGAAGCGTCAAAGGCTGGAGGTACAATTCGGATGAACCAACAGGCACGAGAGCATGAGAAGCTCAGGGCCAACAGCACGATAGGGCAGGCATCTTAGAGGGGTAACATGTAGACCAGGAGGGTAGGCATCGTGGAGGTAATTGTAGACCCTCAGCACGTGGCATCTGGAGGTAAAAACGTGGGTAGAACCCCAGAGGCATCTCTGGAGGTACTGTAGACACTCAGAAGCATTCTGGAGGTCTTAACTGTCAGACTCTACGAGGCATACTGGAGGTTATGATGTAAGACTCAAGAGGGCATTGGAGGTAACTGTAGACCCACCAGAGGCATCTGGAAGGGTAACTGGTAGACTCCCCAGAGACATCTGGAGGATAAACTGGTATTATCAACATTGAGTAGAGTGAATATACAAAATAGGTCACGTATAGGAAGAAAAGGCACGCCGCGTCTGGAGGGTAACTGGTAGACCCAGAGGCATCTGGAGGTAACTGTAGACTCAGAGGCATCTGGATCTGGGTAACTGGTCGACCAGAGGCATACTGAGGTAACTGTAGACCCATGAGGCATCTGGAGGTAACTGTAGACTCAGAGGGCTATTGGGGTAACTGGTAGACCAGGCTCTGGAGGTAACTTGTAGACCCAGGAGGCATACTGGAGGTAACTGTAGGACCCAAGAGGCATCTGGAGGTAACTGTAAAGACCAGAGGCATCTGGAGGTAACGGTAGAACCCAAGCGGAGGAAGGACCAGCGCTCCGGAGGTAACTGTAGACCCAGAGGCAGAGGCATCCAGAAGCATCTCGAGGTAAGTAGTCAGAAGCACTGGAGGTAACTGTAGACCCAAGAGCAATCTTGCGAGGTATGTAGACAAGACTGGGGTCTGTGACCCAGAAGCATCTGGAGGTAACTGTAGACCAGAGCATCTGGAGGTACTGTGACCAGAAGCATCTGGAGGTAACTGTAGACCCGAAGGCATCTGGGGTAACTGGTAGACCCAAGAAGCATCTGGAGGTAACTGTAGAACCAGAGCAGCAATCTGGAGGTTAACTGTAGACCCAGAAGTCATCTGGAGGTAACGTAGAGTCAGAAGCCATCATCTGGAGGTAACTGTTAGGACGCCAGAAGCATCTGGAGTAACTGTAGATCCAGAAGCATCTGGAGGTAACTGTAGAACCGTACATCGGAAGGTACTGCCCAAGATAGAGGCATCTGGAGTAACTGTAGATCCCAGAAGCATCTGGAGGTAACTGTAGACCGCCAGAGGAGCTCTGGAGGGTAACTGTAGAACGCAGGGAAGCATTGAGGTAACTGTAAGACCCAGAAGCATCTGGAGGTAACTGTAGACCAGAGGCATCTGAGTAATGACAAGCATTGGAGGTAACTGTAGACAACTCTGGAGGTAAGACTCAAGGATCTGGAGGTAACTGTAGACCAGAAGCATCTTGGAGGTAACTGTAGACTCAGAGGCATCTGGAGGTAACTGTAGAACTCAGAACATCTGGAGGTAACTGTAGACCCAGAAGCATCTGGAGGTAACTGTAGACTCAGAGGCATCTGGAGGTAACTGTAGACTCAGAAGCATCTGGAGGTAACTGTAGACTCAGAGGCATCTGGAGGTAACTGTAGACTCAGAAGCATCTGGAGGTAACACCATAGAGTCATAGAAGTTACTTATTTGACTTTCTACAGTTCAAATCCAATGTTACACTCGATAAATTACCCATGTATGTAATTATCAGAGCTGCTCAATATTGACACAAAATCTAACTAATCCCTCACATTTTTCTGACAAAATGTGTGATTGTGATTCATATTTGATTAGGATTCTGTCCTGGAGCATTCAAATCTGAGCGAAGCCTAAGATCTTTAAACCAAACCCAGAATCCCCCGAGTTTCAGATCAGGTTTGAGGTCTAAATAACTTTTATACACAATAAAACCGAATCGTTTGTTGTTCGCTGAGGACTTTCATAATGGCGGTCTTTTCGATTTGCTGTTTGCGCCTGGACTCACGCTGTCGCCTGCTCTGGTTCCTCAGCTGCTCAGGGAGAAGCTGGACGGTTTCCTGAAACATCTGGACGTGTGTGAGGAGCGAGTCCAGATGT
The DNA here is from genome assembly GCA_015082035.1 of Chaenogobius annularis. Classification (NCBI taxonomy): domain Eukaryota; kingdom Metazoa; phylum Chordata; class Actinopteri; order Gobiiformes; family Gobiidae; genus Chaenogobius; species Chaenogobius annularis. Next base: position 20,351 of record BJKM01001472.1, on the reverse strand, counting down.
GCCGAGACTCCGGGAACAGGCTGGTCCGGAGCAAGCATCCTCAGAGCGGCGCGGTGAAGGAGACGCTGCGCACGCTCAGGTCCGCTCCGCTCGGCACGGTCACGCGGCTCCGCCCTGTCGCTGACCCCCGTGTGTGTGTGTGTGTGTGTGCAGTGCATGCTGGGAGGAGCTGCGGGCCGTGGCCTCAGAGCGAGAGGAGCAGCTTCAGAGGGAGGAGATGTGTCTGCGCTTCTACCGAGAGCTCAGCGACGCTCTGGCCCTCGTCAAAGTCTGTGACTGTTCAGATCCTCTTTTAGCCTCTTTTAGCCTCTTTTAGCCTATTTTTCGCATATTTCAGCCTCTTTTAGCATCTTTTAACATCTTTTAGCATCTTGTAGCATCTTGTAGCCTCTTTTAGCGTCTTTTTAGCGTCTTGTAGCATATTTCAGCCTCTTTTAGCCTCTTAACATCTTTTAGCCTCTTTTAGCCTCTTTTAGCCTCTTAACATCTTTTAGCATCTTTCAGCCTCTTTTAGCCTCTGTTCAGCCGTCTTTAGCCTCTTTTTACCGCTTTTAGCCTCTTTTAGCCTCTTTTAGCCTCTTCTTAACTCTTTCACCTCTTTAGCCTCTTTTAGCCTCTTTCAGCCTTTAAACACCCTTTTACGCACCATTTTAGCCCTCTTTAGACCTCTGCTTTTTTAGCACTAATTTTTCGCATATTTTCAAGCCTCTTCATTAAGCACTTAGGCACTCTCTTTTAAACACTTTTAGAGCCTTGTAGCATCTTGTAGCCTCTTTTAGCGTCTTTTTACCTCTCTTAACATCTTTTTAGCCTCTTTCAGCCGCTTTTAGCTGCTAAGCCCCCTGTTAGCCTCTTTAGCCTCTTAGCCTCTTTTAGCCCCCCTCCCTTTAAGCCAATCTTTTTGCATCTTATCAGCATCTTATCAGCCTCTTTTAGCCTCTTAGCATCTTTTAGCCCTTTAGCCTCTTAACATCTAATAAGCACTTTCAGCCTCTTAACGTCTTTAGCCTTCTTTTAGCATCTTTCATCCCCTTTAGCATCTTCAGCCTCTTTAGCCTCTTTTAGCCTCTTTCAGCCCCTTCAGCCTCTTTACCTCTTTTAAGCCCTCTTTTACCCTTTATACCTCTTTTACCCCTTTCAGCCTCTTTCAGCCTGCTTCAGCCTCTTTTAGCCTCTTAGCATCTTTAGCCTCTTCAGCCTCTTTTCACCCCTTCACCCTTTTTAGCCTCTTTCAGCCTCTTTAGCCTTCTTTTTACCCCCCTTTCAGCCTCTTTCGCGCTCTTTCTAGGCCCTCTTTTAGCCTCTTTTAGCCTCTTTTAGCCCCTTCTGCCTCTTCAGCTCTTTCAGCCTCTCTTTCAGTCCTCTTTTAGCCTCCTTTTAGCCTCTTAGCATCCTGTTTATCGCTCCTTTCAGCCCTTTCAGCCCCTTTCCACCTCTTTAGCCTCTTTTAGCCTCTTTAGCCCCTTTCAGCCTCTTCAGCCCTTTTACCCCTTCTCAGCCTTTCACGCCCTCTATTTCAGCCCTCTTTCCACCCTCTTCGTACCTTTCTTCAGCCCTTTCCAGGCCCCTTCTTTTAGCCCCTTCTACCCTCTTTTTAGCCTCTTTCAGCCTCTTTTAGCCTCCTCTTTTAGCCTCTGTCACGACTCTTTCAGGCCCCTTTCACTTTTTTTAGCCCTCTTAGCCATCGTTAGCCTCTTTCAGCCTCTTTCAGCCTTCTTTCAGCCTCTTCTTACCTCTTTAGGCCGTCTTTTAGCCTCTCCTTGTAGCCCTCTTTCAGCCTCTCTTCAGCCTCTTTACCTCTTTTAGCCTTCTTTTAGCCTCCTTGCATTTAGCCTTCGCCCTTTTCATGCCTCTCAGCCTCTTATCCTCTTTAGCCTCATTTTAGCCCCCTTTCAGCCTCTTTCAAGCCTCTTTTACCCACTTTCAGCCTCTTTCAGCCTCTTTAGCCTCTTTCAGCCTCTTTACCTCTTTCAGCCCACTTTCAGCCTCTTTTAGCCTCTTTTAGCCCTCCTTTAGCCTCTTTAGCCTCTTTTAGCCCCTTTCAGCCTCTTTCAGCCTCTCTTTCACTCTTTTACTCTTAGCATCCTGTTTAGCCTCTTTCACCTGCTTTCAAGCCCCTTTCAAGCCTCCTCTTTTAGCCTCTTTGACCTCTTTTAGCCTCTTTGAGCCCCTTTCAGGCCTCCTACTCTTTGCCTCGTTAGCTCTTTTAGCCTCTTTTACACTTCGCCCTCTTTCAGCCTCTTTTCAGCCTCCTTCCATGCCTCTTTTAGCCTCTTCTTTAGCTCTTACATCTTCTTAGCCACTGCTTCAGCCCTCTTTCAGGCCTCTGTTCAGCCCTTTCAGCCCCCCCTTTCAGCTCTTTGGCTTTCTTAGCCGCCTTTCCCCTTCAGATCATTGCCTCTTTTAGCCTCTAGCTTGTACCCTCTTTTAACTTGCTTCAGCTCCTTTCGAGCTTTTAGGCTCTTCTTGTTAGCCTATACCCTTCGCCTTTCAGCCCTTACCCTTTGCTCTTTAGCCTCTTACCTCCTTTAGTAGTCTTAGCTCCCTTTGCCCTCTTCTTTTAGCCCCCTTCTGCCTTTTAGCCCTTTAGCCTCTTTAGCTTTGCCTCGTTTGCCTCAGTACCTCGCAGCCTCCTCAGCCCTTTTCAGCGCCTAGCCTCTTTAGCCTCTTTAGCCCCTTCAGTCTTTTCAGCTTTAGGCATCTTTTCAGCCTTAGCCTCTGCCTTTAGTTCACTCTTTTAGCTCTTTGCCTCTTTACTCAGCCCCTTCACCCGATTCTTGCCTCTAGCCTTAGCTCTTAGCTTTTAGCCCTTCAGCCTCTTCACTTTTAGCACTTCGTCTCTTCAGCCTTCTTTCAGCACTTCTTTAGCCCTCCTTTGTAGCCCTTTTAGCCCCTTTTCAGCCTTCTTTAGCCTCCTTTTAGCCTCTTTTAAGCCTTGTGAGGTGTTCCCTAACCCAATAGTTAGGTGTGTTGCAATTGAGTTCCCTTCGTTCTTCTGGGTCAAGTTCCACTGCTCCCTCACTGGGTGAAAGTCTTAGCGCAACAAGAACAGACGTCTCCGTTAGGGCGCTGAGCGAGCGCCCCAATACGAGCGGCCAGAGGAGACTGTGAGAGCTGGATAGTGTTGTGTATTTAGTCAGACCCTTCCAGCGAGCAGCTCCTCCTTGAATGAGGATGGAGGCAATCTACACAGTAATACTGCATCCATAAGCAAGTATTCGATATGAGTATATAGTACCGACTTAATCGACTTAACGATTACCAAGGTTTGAGCCGTGTGTGGGTGTACTTCAGAGTGCCCCTCCTTCGAGCCCCGTTTATTGAGGCGCGTTGTCAAACGTGACTGCCAGTTTGAGACTCTTGTCCTCCTGTCCCCCCTAATGAAAAACGTCTTCACCACCTCTGACCCCTCTGAAGGGGCACTGCAGAAGCGCCATCCCTGACTCTGTGGCCAAGACCTCACGAGATGTACCTCACAGTGAAGAAGCACCAGACTGCGCGCAGGAGCTGTCGTGTCACCGACAGCAGGTGAAAGTCACGCTAAATGCAAGCCACGGCAAGGTAGCACGCAAGTCACGCAACAGGTCACCAGTGTCACGAAATCAGCAGGCCACGCAAGGTCACAAAGGATCACGCAGAGGCCAGCAGAGAGCGCACTTAAAGGCCACGCAAATGTCATGCAGAGGCCCACCGCAGAGTCACGCACGTCACGCAAGGAGGTTCACAAGCACCAGATCTCAGTAAGCCACCGGGTCACGCAGAGGATCACGCAGAGGCCACGCAGTACGAGCCACGAGTCACGCAAGTCACGAAAGTCACCACGAGCCACCAGAGCCAGCCTAAAGGCACGCAAAGTCACGCAGGCAAGACCACGCAGAGGCCACGCAGAAGCCACTTAGGCCTAAAAAGGTCACGCAGAGACACGCAGAGGCACGCACAGAGCAATGCCATGTAAAGGTCACGCAGAAGGCCCACGCAAGCACGAAATGTCACGCTCACGCTGAGTCCACGCACGAAGGTCACCTAAAGTCACGCAAGCCCCAAACAGTAGAACGCACGCAAAAGTCACTTAAAGGTCACGCAGAGGCCACGCCCAAGGCCACGCCAAGTCAAGCCGAATACCAGAAGGCACGCAAATGTCACGCAAAGGTCACGCAAAGGCCACGCAGAGCACGCCAAAGGTCACTCCAAAGGTCACGGCAGACGACCACTCAAAGGTCACTAAAGTCACGCAGAGGACCACCACAAAGGTCATTAAAACGTCACGCAGACGGACACCCCAGAGGCACGCAAGCCACGCAAGAGCCACGCACGAGGTCACGCAAAGAAGGTTCACGCAAGGCACGCAGAGCACACGCAAGAGCCACGCAATGTTACGCAAAGGTACGCAGAGCCACGCAAAGCACGCAGACGGCCACGCAAATGTACGCAAAGGTTCACTTAAAGGTCATGGCTGCAAGGATAACGGTCACGCAAACGGTTCACGCAAGCTAAAGGCCAATCACGCAACAGCATAGCACCAAGAGCCACGCAAAGTCAGACAAACGGTCACGGCAACTGCCACCAGAGCCACGCAGAGGTCACCACAAGGTCAGAGACAGCAGAGCCTCACGCAGAGGTCCCACGCAAAGGCCACGCAGAGCCACCAATGAGGTCACGCAGAGGCCACGCAGAGGCCACGCAAAGGTCACGCAAAGGCCACGCAAAGGTCAGGCAAAGGTCAGGCAAAGGCCACGCAAAGGCCACGCATAGGTCACGCAGAGGTCACGCAGAGGTCACGCAGAGGCCACGCAGAGGTCACGCAAAGGTCACGCAGAGGTCACGCAGAGGTCACGCAGAGGCCACACAAACGTCCTCACAAACGACACACAAACGTCACACAAACGTCACACAAACGTCACACAAACGTCTCTCTGACGACTGTATTCACTTCTTTATCTTGTTTTGGTAAAAGTATTATTTATAATGTCCTTAAAAGAAAGTCGAATTAAACCTGATTTTTTTAAACAGTTACAGGAGCAGCTGGACCGAACGGACGCCATCTTGGATTTATGCTCTCCGCACCTCAAGCTCCGCCTCCAGGAAGTACAGCAGGACGTGATGGACGGGTGGGAGGAGCTCCGCCTTGAGGCCGAGCAGAGGGAGGTGGAGCTTAATGTGGCGAAACAAAGACATCTCTTCCTCAACACGGTCAGACCCTCTGCCTTTCCTCTCGTGTCCACTAGAGGGCTTTTCTCAAACTCTTTCTACTTGAACGATATTAAATCTCCCGCAGACAGCGCACGGCGGTCTCATTTTGTCCCTAATACTACAAGATACTACATGGGGAGAACAATGAAACTGACTAATTTACAAGAACAACGTTGGCTACCGCCGCGCTAAAGCCCGGTGTCCGCCGCGCTAAAGCCCGGTGTCCGCCGCGCTAAAGCCCGGTGTCCGCCGCTCGATTTGGTCCGCGATGAAAGGTTCCTGATCGTGAGAACACTGTAAGGTCAAACATGTGACCACCTGCTCAGCCTGAACGTGGCCGTATGTCCCTGATTGGCTTTACATTTACCAAAGTTTACAAATGCAAAAACCCTGCTAGCATGTCGTGCTAGCCTCTGCTAACTAACTCCAGTGACTCCCACACGCAGCAGAACCTGACGTTTGGTCGTAGCTGCGACTGTGACTGTGCTTTTCCCACTTCAGTGCCTCTGTGGAGCGCCCCCTACATGTGGGAGGGATGGGCACCACTTTGTTCATTCAGACGGTTCTGACCTGCAGGTGCACGATTACCTGTCCTGGTGTGCGGAGCTGAGGGCGGCCATGGCGGCAGAAGAAAGCATCAGCGACGTGGCCACAGCAGACCTCCAGCTGTCTGCGCATCAGCAGCTCCGAGCGCAGATGGACCAACGAGAGGAGATCTACCAGCAAGCTCTGGACATGGGCGAGGAGCTGCAGAGACTGGACAAGAGCAACAGGAGAGAGGTGAAGACAGGAGCAACAGGAGGGCGTCTCGGTGTCTCCTGTAAACGTGTAAACGTCTCTGTCTCCTGTAAAGGTCTCTGTGTCTCCTGTAAAGGTCTCTATGTCTCCTGTAAAGGTCTAAACGTCTCTGTGTCTCCTGTAAAGGTCTAAACATATCTGTGTCTCCTGTAAACGTCTAAACGTCTCTGTGTCTCCTGTAAACGTCTCTGTGTCTCCTGTAAACGTCTCTGTGTCTCCTGTAAAGGTCTAAACGTCTCTGTGTCTCCTGTAAAGGTCTAAACGTCTCTGTGTCTCCTGTGAAGGTCTAAACGTCTCTGTGTCTCCTGTAAACGTCTCTGTGTCTCCTGTAAACGTCTCTGTGTCTCCTGTAAAGGTCTAAACGTCTCTGTGTCTCCTGTAAAGGTCTAAACGCCTCTGTGTCTCCTGTAAAGGTCTAAACGCCTCTGTGTCTCCTGTAAAGGTCTAAACGTCTCTGTGTCTCTTGTAAACGTCTCTGTGTCTCTGTGTGTGAGGTGTTGGACAAACTTCAGAGTCTGAGCTCAGAGCGAGAGCGCCTGGAGCAGCAGTGGACCGACCGACAGAACAGTTTAGAGCAGATTCATCTGGAGCAGCTGTTCTACAGAGAAGCAAACAGCCTGGACAAGACCTCGGCCTCTCAGGAGGTACCACACTGACACTAACATTACACATTACACCAGCCCGATAAGGCAGTTTGGACCGAGGGACCGAGGGGCACCAGCCCGATAAGGAGTTTGGACCGAGGGCAAGGCAGTTTGGACCGAGGGGCACCAGCCCGATAAGGCAGTTTGGACCGAGGGGCACCAGCCTGATAAGGCAGTTTGGACCGAGGGGCACCAGCCCGATAAGGCAGTTTGGACAGAGGGGCACCAGCCTGATAAGGCAGTTTGGACCGAGGGGCACCAGCCCGATAAGGCAGTTTGGACCGAGGGGCACCAGCCTGATAAGGCAGTTTGGAGTGAATTACATAATAAGCTTTTTGTGCAGGGCAGCTGCACTGTTCCTTTGCAGTTAAACAGTGAGCCTACAGTCGGTATATTCTGTAGCACACTGACCCTACCTGACCCCACACTGACCCTACACACCCTACACACTGACCCTAACACTACTACACTGACCCTACACTGACACTGACCCTAGACACTGACCCCGCACTGACCCCGCACTGACCCTACACTGACCCTACACTGACCCTACACACTGACCCTACACACCCTGACCACTGACCCTACACTGACCCTACCACTGACCCTACACTGACCCTACACACTGACCCTAACACTGACCCTACACACTGACCCTACACTGACCCACACTGACCCTACACCTGCCTACACTGACCTACACCTGACCCTACACCGACCCTACTACACTGACCCTACACTGACCCTACACTGACCCTACACTGACCCCGCACTGACCCCACACTGACCCCACACTGACCCCACACTGACCCTGCAGATCTTTGTTTCCAGGTTCTGCTGCAGAATGCTTCTCTGGGAAACTCTGTGGATGAGATCGAGGCTCTGCTCAAACGTCATGATGCGTTTGAGAAGCTGCTCGTCTCCCAGGACGACAAGGTGCTCACAGTTCTACTCATTTCCTTTCATCTGTGTTCATGTATTTGGGACAATCAGACATAGTTACCAAACAAACAGGATGTGCTGTAATCCCACGGGTTATAATCCCTCACTCATTCACTCACTCATTCACTCACTCACTCACACACACACTCACATCATTCACTTACTCATTCACTCACTCACTCACTCACTCATTCACTCACTCATTCACTCACACACTCACTCATTCACTTACTCATTCACTCACTCACTCACTCATTCACTCACATTCACACTTCACTCACTCACATCACTCACTTACTCATTCACTCACTCACTCACTCACTCACTCAATCACTTATTCATTCACTCATTCACTCACTCACTCACTCACTCATTCACTTACTCATTCACTCTCACTCACTCACTCACTCACTCCCTTCACTTACTCATTCACTCACTCACTCATTCACTTACTCACTCACTCACTCACTCACTCACTCACTCACTCACACATTCACTCACTCATTCACTCACACATTCACTCACTCACACACACATTCACTCAATCATTCACTCACTCACTTACTCACTCACTCACTCACTCACACATTCACTCACTCACTCATTCACTCACTCACTATCCATTCACTCACACATTCACTCACACATTCACTCACTCATTCACTCACACATTCACTTCACACATTCACTCACTCACTCACTCACCACCACTCACTCACTCACTCACTCATTCACTCACACATTCACTCAATCATTCACTGACTCACTTACATCATCTCACTCACTCACACACACATTCACTCACTCACTCACTCACTCATACATTCACTCACTCACTCACTCACACATCACTCACTCACTCACACATTCACTCACTCATTCACTCACTCACTCATTACTCATTCACTCACTCACTCACTCACTTCACTCATTCACTTACTCATTCACTCACTCACTCACACATTCACTCACTCACACATTCACTCACTCACTTACTCATTCACTCACTCACTCACTCATTCACTTACTCATTCACTCACTCACTCACACATTCACTCACTCACACATTCACTCACTCACTCACTCACTCACTCACTTCACTCACATTCACCACTCACTCACTCACTCACCACTCACTCATTCACTCACTCACTCACTCACTCACTCATCACTCACTCACTCACTCACCGCACTCACTCACTCACTCACTCACTCACTCACTCACTCACTCACTCACTCACTCACTCACTCTGGTACGACTTATGAACAGTTTGACTTTATCCTGGAGCTGAACTTTTGGATCTCAGAAGATGCTCTTCGATCCAGTGAGTTCATCCACTGGGTTCAGAACGATGAGAACGGAGGACTGTTGCCATAGTGACGATTGACAACTTGAAAACAATTGCGTGTGAGTGTTGGGATTTGACCCGCGCTGTGTGTTCTGCAGCTGCTCTCGCTGAAGGAGCAGAGCGAGTGTCTGAGGAGGCGTCTGAGCTCGGAGCGCGGCAGAAGGATCCGGACCAAGTACAAGTCTGTGCTGAAGCGGCGAGGGGCGGTCCGAGAGCTGTCAGCGCGGCGCCGAGCGGAGCTGGAGCTGGGGCACGTGGTGGCGCTCTTCAGCCGGGACGCGGCACTGGTAACGTCAGATGCCCTCCCACAGCACGGTCAGGGGTTAGAGTCGCGCCACGGGAATACGAGATGCACGTTGGTCAGAAAGTGTTTGAGACGTGAAGTTTGAAAAGTGTCGTTGTGAATGACACGAGCTTCAACCGACACTTGAACGTCCCAAACCTCTTCCAAAACTCACACACAAAGAGGAAGGGCGGGACTGTAAAGAGGAAGGGCGGGACTGTAAAGAGGAAGGGCGGGACTGTGTGTAAAAGATCAAGTGAAGTCCAAGTTAGTGTCACAACTGTCGAACATCTGATGCTCCTCGACACTGAAGCGCCGATCGAAGCTAGAAACTCGATTAGGCAAAAGTGAGACCAAATGTGACGGGACAGTTTTAGCGTTTGAGCTTTCTCGTCCCGCGTGGCCTGTGTGGTTTGTGCGTTAGCTTCAGGTTGTGTGTTTCAGGCCGAGGAGTGGATCTGCGAGCGCGCACACAAACTGTCTGAGGGCAGTCAGAGCGACCTGAGCAGTTTACAGAGCAAACTGAACCTGCTGCAGAAACACCAGGCCTTTGAGTGGGAGATCCAGGCCCACAGCCAGAACATCAGCGCCGTGCTGGAGGTGAGACCGAGGGCTTTCGGCTCGTTTTGCTGCTTCTGATTTGAGGGTTTCTGCAGACTGGGTGGGCTTTCTGGACGTGTTGTGCGTCCTTCTTTCCTTCTGAGTTTGTGGGCTCCTCTCGAGCTCTGTGTTGAGAGCGAGTGCTGAATTTTACGTCTAATGTTTTGTGTTTTCCGGTCAGTCCGGGCAGCAGCTGCTGGCTCGGTCTCCTGTTTGCTCCTCAGACGTGAGAAGGACCATGGCGTCTCTGCAGCTGCACTGGGACGACCTCCAGAACGCTGTGGCTCTGAGAGGAAGTGCTCTCCACGACCACAGAGACCTGCTGGAGTTTCTGCAGAAGGTGGAGGAGACCGAGGCCTGGATCAGAGACAAGGTTCTGCTCACAACATGGACAGAGTTATTCTTCCTCACCAGCTCTCGCGAAACATGAACATGACCTTTGCTGCAGGAGGTTCTGATCAACGTCGGGGACCTGGGGAAGGACTATGAGCATGGAGTCCAGCTCCTGAAGAAACTCAGCGAGTTCAGAACCAAAGGACGAGGGGTGAGGTTCTCAAACCCAGGAGCTCCTCTGGTTTCATTTGTTCTAACATTTAAGACCCTTTAAAGATCTTGAGCTGAATTACGGTTCTTCTGTGTTGGTTGTGGGGCAGGAGACGGTGGACGACGCTCACATCAGAGCCATAAACGACAGCGCGGCTCGTTTGGAGAAAAGACGGAGAACAGAGGAGCTTCAGACGGTGAAGAGGAGGAGGAGCCAGCTCAACGACAGGTGCACGACTGCTCCTCTTCACACAACATCAGGCCCAATAATGTACTAACTACACCTGAACTGTAGGTGGAGCAAGTTCCACGTGGACCTGAGCGAGTACAAGGAGAAGCTGCAGGGGGCGCTGGTGGTGCATGAGCTCATCAGAGAGTTAGAGGAGCTCAGAGACAGAGCCAGTGAGAAGGTGAGTCACTTCAACTGGAGGTCTTTACCTGAGGAAGCTCACCCAGAAACACGTTCAGCTCCTTCAGTCCTCATGTTCAGGCAGTTCAGGCTCGTGTTCAGCTCGTGTTTCACAGGCTCACGTGTGTCAGGCTCGCTGTTTAGGCTCAGTGTTTCCAGGCTTCGTGTTCAGGGCTCGTGTTCAGGCTCGTGTTCATGGCTGCAGTGTGTTCAGGCTCATGTTCAGGCTCGTGTTCAGGCTCATGTTCAGGCTCATGTTCAGGTTCAGGCTCGTGTTCAGGCTCGTGTTCAGGTCAGGCTCGTGTTCAGTTCAGCTCGTGTTCAGGCTCGTTCGGTTCAGGCTCAGCTCTGTTGTTTCAGCTCCTTCAGGCTTCGTGTTCAGGATCTCATGCTCGTGTTCAGGCTTCAGTCATGTTCAGCTCCTTCAGGCTCGTGTTCAGGCCGTCACGTTCAGCGGCTCGTGTTCTAGGCTCGCGTTCAGGCCTCGTGTTCTGGCTCGTGTTCAAGGCTCGTGTTCAGGCTCGTGTTCAGGCTCGTGTTCTGCTCGTGTTCAGGCTCGCGTTCAGGCTCGTGTTCAGGCTCGCGTTCAGGCTCGTGTTCAGGCTCCGCGTTCAGGCTCGTGTTCTGGCTCGTGTTCAGCTCCTTCAGGCTCAGCTCCTTCAGGCTCGTGTTCAGGCTCGTGTTCAGGCTCGTGTTCAGGGCTCGTGTTCAGGCTCTAGTTCAGGCTCGTGTTGAGGCTCATGTTCAGGCTCGTGTTCAGGCTCGTGTTCAGGCCTCGTGTTCAGGCTTGTGTTCAGGCTCGTGTTCAGGCTCTCAGGCTGTGTTCAGGCTCGTGTTCAGGCTCATGTTCGAGCTCGTGTTTCAGGCTCGTGTTCAGGCTCTCATGTTTCAGGCTCGTGTTCAGGCTCGTGTTCAGGCTCTTCATGTTCAGCTCTTCAGGCTCGTGTTCAGGCTCATGTTCTAGGCTGCTTCAGAATTTGTCAGGCTCGTGTTCAGGCTCGTTGTTCAGGGCTCTGTTGCTCAGGCTCCGTGCTCAGGCTCGAGGCTCGTGTTCAGGCTCGTGTTCAGGCTCGTGTTCAGCTCAGTTGTTCAGGCTCGTTTTCAGGCTCGTTGCTCAGGCTCGCCTGCTCATGGCTCGTGTTCAGGCTCTGCTCAGGCTCGTGCCAGGCTTGTGCTCAGCGCTCTGTTCAGCTCGTGTTTCAGGCTCGTGTTTCAGCTTACTCAGGCTCGTGTTCAGGTCGTGTTCAGGCTCGTTGGTCAGCTCCTTCAGGCTCGTTTTCAGGCTCGTGTTTCAGGCTCGTGTTCAGCTTGGCTTCAGGGGTCTGTTCAGGCTCTTGTGTTCAGCCCTTCAGCTTCGTGTTCAGCTCGTGCTCAGGCTCCTGCTCATGGCTCGCAGTTATTGTTCAGGGCTGTTCAGGCTCGTGTGCTCCTTCAGGCTCGTGCTCAGGCTCGTGTTCAGGCTCGTGTTCAGGCTCGTGTTCAGGCTTGTGTTAAGCCTCGTGTTCAGACTCATGTTCAGGCTCGTGTTCAGCTCCTTCAGGCTCGTGTTCAGGCTCGTGTTCAGGCTCCTGCTCTGGTGCTGTGTTCAGGTGCTGCTGGTCCAGGGTCAGGACTGTGGCTCTGACGTTGAGACGGTGGAGAATCTGATCCGACGCCACGAGGAGACGGAGCGAGAGGCCGGAGTGATCCAGGAGCGAGCCGAGGTCAGAGCGGAGAACCTTCTGCTCCGAGTCCTTCACAAGATCACGTTCTGAACCGGGTCCAAATTAACATCCAGCTGATGTTTGTGTTCAGACTCTGGAGCAGGAAGTGAACGCTCAGCTGAAGAGCAGATCGATCCTCAGAGACAAACTGAAGAACAAACTCCAAGAGACGCAGAAGATGGTGAAGGACCTGAAGCACGAGGTGACTCACAGGTGAGATCTGACCTGAGATCTGAGGTGACGTCACCCAAACCAGCTTTAACGCTGCCTTTGGATCTGTCTCAAACAGGAAGGAGCGTCTGCAGGAGGCCCACCAGCTGCAGCTCTTCAAAGCCAACCAGCGCCTCCTGCTGGACTGGTGTCAGAAGTGCAGGCGAGACATGGAGCAGAGAGTGGCCCCTGAGAGCGCAGAGGAGGCGGAGCGGCTCCTGACCGAGCACAGGGACTGGAGGGTACGCAGGGGGCACGGGGCCGGACCGGGGCCGGACCGGGGCCGGACCGGGGCCTTTATAACTATCGAAACTAGATCCTGATCAGTTTTAGATCTTCTTCAGAACTGATCTTCATGGGAAATGACTATTAGAATGTTTTGGAAATTATTATCTATTTTCTAAGAAAAATGTACTTTCTTTCTGAGGGCCAACGGAAATTGGTCCACATTTGGCCCCTGGGCCATAGCTTGGACTCCCCTGATGTCCTTGTCCTGAGTCCTCCCTGTCCCTGTCCTGTCCTGTCCCTGGTCCTGGTCCTGTCCCTGGCCCTGTGTCCTGTCCTGGTCCTGGTCCTGGTCCTGCCCCTGGTCCTGTCCCTGTCCCTGGTGCTGGTCCTGTCCCTGGTCCTGTCCTGGTCCTGTCCCTGGTCCTGGTCCTGGTCCCTGTCCCTGGTCCTGTCCCTGGTCCCCTGTCCTGGTCCCCCTGTCCCTGTCCCTGTCCCTGTCCCTGGTCCTGGTCCTGTCCCTGGTGTCCTGTCCCTGTCCCTGTCCCTGGTCCCTGTCCCTGGTCCTGTCCCTGGTCCCTGGTCCTGTCCTGGTCCTGGTCCTGGTCCTGTCCTGGTCCTGGTCCTGTCCCTGTCCTTGGCCCTGCTCCTGTCCCTGTCCCCTGTCCCTGGTCTTGTCCCTTGGTCTGTCCCTGGTCCTGGTCCCTGTCCTGATCCTGTCCCGGTCCTGTCCCTGTCCCTGGTCCTGTCCCTGTCCCTGGTGCTGGTCCTGTCCCTGGTCCTTGTCCCTGGTCCTGTCCCTGGTCTGTCCCTGGTCCTGTCCTGTCCTGTCCCCGTCCTCTGTCCCTCCCGGTCCCTCTGTCCTGTCCCTGTCCCTGTCCCTGTCCTGTCCCTGGTCCTGTCCCTGGTCCTGTCCCTGGTCCTGTCCCTGGTCCTGTCCCTGTCCCTGGTCCTGGCCCTGGTCTTGGCCCTGCTCCTGTCCCTGTCCCTGTCCCTGGTCCGGGTCCTGGTCCCGGTCCTTCTTCACTGAACTCTGCTCTTCCGCCTCTTCAGGCGGAGGTGGACGCTCGCGCTGAGCGCATCGACTCGGTGAAGGACTTTGGATCGGGCCTGATCAGGTCCGGACACGGAGCCAAGTCTGAGATCCAGAGAGCTCTGACTCTTCTGGACCAGGCCAAAGCCGACCTGGAGCAGACCTGGACTAAGCGTGGTCTGGTCTTGGAGCAGGCTCAGACTTTCCAGGTGAGTCGTCGCAGAAGTTCTGCCTTTCACGAGCGTAACTATGTGACTGTGTTTCCTGCGCAGATGTTTCTGGCGTCGGTGGAAACGTGTGAACTCTGGCTCAGCAACGAAGAGGCCTTTCTGTCCAACCACGAGCTGAGGGACGGGGTGACAAGTTGAGGGACTTGGGACAGAGTGTGTCTGAGGGACAGAGCCTGAGGGACGAGAGAGACCTGAGGGACAGAGCCTGAGGGACAGAGCCTGAGGGACAGAGTCTCTCTGAGGGACAGAGGAGGGACAGAGTGAGGGACAGAGCCTGAGGGACTGAGGGACAGAGCCTGAGGACAGAGCCTGAGGGACAGAGCCTGAGCCTGAGGGACAGAGCTGGGACAGAGAGGGTCTGAGGGACAGAGCCTGAGGGAGGGAGGGACAGAGCCTGAAGGGACAGACCTGAGGGACAGAGCCTGAGGGACCTAGACAGAGCCTGAGGACAGACAGACAGACCTGAGAGGGAGGGACCTGAGGGACAGCCTGAGCCTGAGCCTGAGGGACAGTCTGAGGGACAGAGCCTGACGCCTGCCCCGTTTCAGAGTTGTGGTGTCTGAGGTGGAAGTTCTCCTGAGGAAACACGCTCAGTTTGAGGACGAGCTGGAGACTCAGGTCCAGAGGCTGCAGCAGGTCGAGACTCAGGCCCAAGACATGGTCCAGAGCAAGACCTACAGCTCGAAGGTCATGGAGAAGAGCACCGCACTCAGACACAGGTAAATGCTGCAGACTGGACCAGGACTGGACCAGGACTGGACCAGGACTGGACCAGGACTGAACAGGACTGGACCAGGACTGGACCAGGACTGGACAGGACTGAGACCGGGACTGGACCAGGACTGAACAGGACTGAACCAGGACTGAACCAGGACTGAAGAGGACTGGACCAGGACTGAACCAGGACTGGACCAGGACTGGACCAGGACTGAAGAGGACTGGACCAGGACTGGACCAGGACTTATGGGTTGATGGAGTTTGTGGACACTCTCAGACACAGTGAGCTTCAGACCAGAAGCAGGACTCGTCACAAAGATCTGGAGCAGGCTCTTCAGCTGCAGCAGTTCCTGTCCAACACGTATCAGGTCCGTGAAGTTACTCGTCATGTTTTCTGGTTTTGAATCCGTCCTCATTGTCCGGACTCTGAACCTGCCTCAGTTTGGAGTTTGGCTTTCCGAACGCAACGCTGTGGCTCTGGATGAGAACTGGAGGGAACCAACCAACCTGCAGGCCAAACTCCTCAAGCACCAGAGCTTTGAGAGCGAGGTCCAGGCCAACCGCTACCAACTGGACCACCTCACCAAGGTAGGACCTGGTTAGAGCTGGTTAGAGCTGGTTTAGAGCTGTTTAGAGCTGGTTTAGAGCTGTTTAGAGTCGGTTTGGAGCTGGTTTAGTCCTGGTTTAGTCCTGGTTTAGACCTGGTTTCATCCTGGTTTAGACCTGGTTTAGTCCTGGTTTAGACCTGGTTTCATCCTGGTTTAGACCTGGTTTAGACCTGGTTTCATCCTGGTTTGGTTTAGACCTGGTTTAGACCTGGTTTCATCCTGGTTTAGACCTGGTTTAGACCTGGTTCTGACCTGGTTCTGACCTGGCTCTGACCTGGTTCTGACCTGGCTCAGACCTGGCTCTGACCTGGTTCTGACCTGGCTCAGACCTGGTTCTGACCTGGTTCTGACCTGGCTCTGACCTGGTTCTGGCCTGGTTTAGACTGGCTGGTTCTGACCTGGCTCTGATTCTGACCTGTTCTGACCTGGTTCTGACCTTTTCTGACCTGGTGCTCAGACCTGGCTCTGACCTGGTTCTGACCTGGCTTACTGACCTGGTTCTGACCTGGTCTGACCTGACCTGGTTCTGACCTGGTTCTGACCTGGTTCTGACCTGGTTCTGACCTGTTCTGACCTGGTTAGACCTGGTTCTGACCTGGTTCTGACCTGGGCTTAGACCTGTTCTGACCTGGCTTACAACCTGGCTCTGACCTGGTTCTGACCTGGCTTACACCTGGTTCTGACCTGGCTCAGACCTGGTTCTGACCCGGTTTAACCCTTGTCGCTGATGTTTCAGGAGGCTCAGATGTTGGTGAGCGAGAGTCGTTCTGCTCAGGTCAAAGTTGGGCCCAAACTCAAAGAATTGACAGAAAACTGGGAGACTCTGGCCCACAACTGTAAAGAGAAGAAGAGCCGCCTGCAGGAGGCCCACCAGGTACACACGGACCACTGCAATATTCAGCCCGTCACAGCTGAAACGGGAGGTTGACCTGAGGCTCGGTGGCAGGCGCTGCAGTTTGAGCGTAGCCTTGACGACATGGAGCAGTGGGTGGAGTCGGTGGAGCGGGGCGTGGCCAGTGAAGACTGCGGCTCGGACCTGTCGTCAGTGAGTCGACTCTTGAAGACTCTGGAGGGTCTGGAGCAGGAAGTGGACGGACTCCGGGACCGACTGCAGGTGACACTGAACCACAGACCCTTTCACAGACCTGATACTTTCATCTCAACGATGGTCCCTGTCTTGTCCAGAGTCTGTTGGAGACCGCGAAGAGTCTTCAGTCTCAGGGGAACTTCATGGCTGAGCAGATCCAGAGCAGAGTGGCCCACACCATCAAGAGGTCGGACCAGGTTTCTTAAAATGAATAATGAATAAAACAAAGGATCTTTATACAATTCTAACATCAAGAATCAAAATGATCGTTCACTTAACAAACCCACTGACTCTGGAGCGAGGGGTGAGGCAGGGCTGTGCCCGGCCCCCCCTGCTGTTCACTCTGTACATGTGGTCCCCCCTGCTGTTCACTCTGTACATGTGGTCCTCCTGCTGTTCACTCTGTACATGTGGCCCCCCTGCTGTTCACTCTGTACATGTGGCCCCCCTGCTGTTCACTCTGTACATGTGGTCCCCCTGCTGTTCACTCTGTACATGTGGCCCCCCTGCTGTTCACTCTGTACATGTGGCCCCCCTGCTGTCACTCTGTACATGTCCCTGCTGTCCACTGTACACTGTCACTCTGTGTGGTCCCCCTGCTGTCCACTCTGTACATGTGGCCCCCTGCTGTTCACTCTGTACATGTGGTCCCCTGCTCACTCTGTACTTGTGGTCCTCCTGCTGTTCACTCTGTACATGTGGCCCCCCTGCTGTTCACTCTGTACATGTGGCCCCCCTGCTGTTCACTCTGTACATGTGGTCCTCCTGCTGTTCACTCTGTACATGTGGCCCCCCTGCTGTCCACTCTGTACATGTGGTCCCCTGCTGCTGTCACTGTCTGTACCTTGGTCCCCCTGCTTTCATACATGTACTCCTGCTGTCCACTCTGTACATGTGGTCCCCTGCTGTTCACTCTGTACTTGTGGTCCCCCTGCTGTTCACTCTGTACATGTGGCCCCCCCTGTTCACTCTGTTACACTGTTACTGTGGTCCCCCCCTGCTTCACTCTGTACTTGTGTCCCCCCCCCCTGCTGTTCACTCTGTACTTGTGGTCCCCCTGCTGTTCACTCTGTACTTGTGGTCCCCCTGCTGTCCACTCTGTTACCTGTGGCCCCCCTGCTGTTCACTCTGTTACATGTGGCCCCCCCTGCTGTCACTCTTTGTGGCCCCCCCCTGTTCACTCTGTACTTGTGGCCCCCCTGCTGTTCACTCCCCCTGCTGTTTGTGGTTCGGCAGGTACAACGGTCTGAGCGAGCCCATGCAGCGGCGCAGAGAGACCCTGGAGGCCTGGCACGGTCTGTTTCAGTTCCAGAGAGACTTGGAGCTGGAGGAGGTCTGGATCAGAGAGGCTTTGTCCAGTGTCAGGAGCTCCGAGCTGGGGAACACGCAGAGCTCCACCCAGCTGCTTCTGCTCAAGCACCAGGTCTAAGACACCGCGCCCTTTACGCCGTTCACGCACGCCCTTTACGCCCTTTACGCCCTTTACGCCCTTTACGCCCTTTACGCCCTTTACGCCCTTTACTTTACGCCCTTTACGCCCTTTACGCCCTTTACGCCCTTTACGCCCTTTACGCCCTTTACGCCGCTCACGCCCTTTACGCCGTCACGCCCTTTACGCCGGTCACGCCCTTTACGCCGCTCACGCCCTTACGCCGCTCACGCTCTTTACGCCGCTCACGCCCTTTACGCCCTTTACGCCACTCACGCTCTTTACGCCACTCACGCCCTTTACGCCACTCACGCCCTTTACGCCACTCACTCACGCCGCTCACGGCCGCTTCACGGCCTTTACGCCGCTCACGCCCTTTACGCCGCTCACGCCCTTTCACGCCCTTTACGCCGCTCTTTACGCCGCTCACGCCGCTCACGCCTTTACGCCGCTCACGCCGCTCACGCCGCTCACACGCGCCCTCACGCCCTTACGCGCTCACGCCCTTCACGCCCTTTACGCCACTCACGCCGCTCACACCCTTTACTCACGCCCTTTACGCCACTTACGCCGCTCACGGCCTTTACGCCGCTCACGCCTTTACGCCGCTCACGCCCTTTACGCCGCTCACGCCCTTTACGCCGCCCTTACGCCGCTCACGCCGCTCACCCCTTTTACGCCGCTCACGCCCTTTACGCCACTCACGCCGCTCACGCCCTTTACGCCGCTCACGCCCTTTACGCCCTTTACGCCGCTCACGCCGCTCACGCCGCTCACGCCGCTCACGCCGCTTGACTGGACACTGCACTAATCCTGAACTGTTCTGTCTGTCACAGTCTCTGCTGCTGGAGCTGTCCAGCCGCTCGGCCTCGGTCAGGTCTATTCAGGAGGCGGGTCATGACCTGGTCAGTCCTCAAATACAGACCTGTTCATTGGTCGACCCACAAATAGACATGTTTTAACACATTTCTGTTCTGTTTGTCTGACTATCATTATCACATCCTCATTTTTGTCGCCGACATCCGAGTCCAAGTCCAGTGTATTTATGTATCTGCTGTGTCCATGGAAACCTGCATCATGCGAGCAAAACGCCATCGCCGCGTCATGTTTTTACGACGACGTGGTCGGACGCTGATGAACGTTTGTCACGGTTTCACAGTCGAGAGGCAGTTTGTGAAGGCGACTCCCTCCGTGATGTCATCAATAAGCGACGGTCCCACAAACATGTCACTGGGCCGGTCCATGGCCCAGAACTCAATGGTTCCGAATCCTCTCCATATTTTTACACTCGATGTGAAATAATATTATATCATTATATAATTGTCAAAAATAAACATTTGATATTAAATATTGTGAAAAATGATAGAATGCAGTGCTACTCGGTGGTGGAGTGGTTAAGGCGGCAGCACGTATGCCGGGCTGCATGTGCAGTTTACTGTCTCTCTCATCGGTCCGGTCTAATGAAGGGGACAAAAATAAATACAAATAAACGTCCCAAACGCACAGTTTACACACAACTGATAATCAAATCTGATGTGTAACTTATACGGATCTGCTCGAGTCCAACCAGGAAGTGACATAACAGAGGTCAAAAGGGTCAAACTGGGTAAAAGACTGTGTTTTAGTTTGAGCTCTGGGATTCACTTTAAACATCTCGACATCTCTGGTCTGTGCGACGTGTGCTCCAGGTCCGAGCGCGACACTTCGCCTCTCACGACGTCCGAGAGCGACTGGACGACCTGAAGCGTCTCCACGGGCAACTGAAGACCGAGGCTCAGAGGAAAGAGAAGCTGCTGCAGGAAGCTCTGCACATCCACAGCTTCATGAACCAGGTACAGACGCTTCACGGACCAGGTACAGACGCTTCAGGACCAGGTACAGACGCTTCACGAACCAGGTACAGACCCTTCACGGACCAGGTACAGAGCTTCAAACCTTACACGCTTCAGGAACCAGGTACAGACGCTTCAGGAACCAGGTACAGACGCTTCAGGAACCAGGTACAGAACCAGGTACAGACCTTCACGGACCAGGTACAGACGCTTCACAGGTACAGACGCTTCAGAACCAGGTACAGACCCTTCACGGAACCAGTACAGACCTTCAGAACAGGCTTCCAGGTACAGACGCTTCAAACCAGGTACAGACGCTTCAGGAACCAGGTACAGACGCTTCACGAACCAGGTACAGACCCTCACAAACCAGGTACAGACGCTTTACGGCCCTTCACAAACCAGGTACAGACGCTTCAGGAACCAGGTACAGTAGGACAAGACGCCTTCACGGAACCAGGTACAGACGCTTCACAAACCAGGTACAGACGCTCACAGGTACAGACCCTTCACAAACCA
>BJKM01001471.1:0-34853 GCA_015082035.1 Chaenogobius annularis | reverse complement strand
CTGTTTCCTGGACCTCATGGCCGCCTCCTCCAGTGTGTCGGCTGCTTCAAACTTCCCCTGTCGCCTGTAGAGGGCGCCCAGGTTCTTCAGGGTCGTTGTGACCGTGGGGCTGGAAGAGGAAAGGGCAGATTTAGATCGTTTTGAATATGGACAAAGCTAGAATGAGGTCAAAACCACTCAAACGGATCACTTCAGCGTCATCAGGGTCAAACTCAGGACAAATCGGATTTTCTCGTTTTTTACTCACTGAAAAACATCAGATTCATCAATGAGCAACATATTTGTTCGTTGCAGCTTGAATTAAATCCTTTATAAGAAAGAAACTCCCACTCCATCGAGTGGCAGTTTGAGAAGAAAATGTGACAATTGAAAGTTGACAATAACAAGAATGTGATGTCATCAGAACGCGACATTCCACTAAAAAAAGGAAGAGCCATTTTTGACACAAACTAAAGGCGTCGTCAGGTGAAATTATCTGTCAAATCATAAAGATTGCATGATTTAAATGGACTCTGGTCCTTGTTTACAATGTGGTTGCTAAGTAACAGTTGTGTCTCTGCCCATGTCATATTTGCTGGACACATCAAACCAGGAAGTGACATCATAAACGTCACCAAAATGTCTGGTCAGATCTTAAATATAATGCTTTTCTCTTTGTTTTAGTCTAATGTGTGGCATGGACTTCAAGGTCAAAGGTCCCTTTTCTCCATCTCTTGTGAAGGACATTCCTTCTCTGCATTTGACCCGTCCTTCATGGTGCTCAAACGACGCTCTGACCTGTCCACTTTGCAGGCTTTGTACCATCCGCCGTACTCTCCGAAGGGCGAGCCGTCCTTCTGCTTCCCCTGCGGACGCCAAACACATCACGTTCAGCCTTGAGACAATGGCAGTCGTGCAAAGATCTTTAGAACAGGCTCTGGTGTTGGACCTTGCTCTGCTCCTCTCGCTCCTCGGCGTGCATCCAGATGGGCTTGTTCTCGTCTGAGGACAAACACAGTGTCGACACGTTAATCCTGTTTCGTGATGGGAAACGCTGTGAAGACGTTGGAACATCTCGTACCGTCCACGGAGCCGAACTCCCGCTCGTGCGCTCGGGTCAGGATTTCTTTGTACAGCGTTTCTGCCTGTTTGAATTTGCCCTGCTTCAGATAACAAGATGCCTTCAAGAGAAAACACGAACAAGCCGACGTTAGCGTGGAAACCATCAAAGCAGGACTGCATCTGTTCTGGGCTTGAGGTTGTCCTTGGTCTTACGTACCAGGTTGTCCTCAGTCTTACGTACCAGGTTGTCCTCAGTCTTACGTACCAGGTTCTTCTTGGTCTTTACGTACCAGGTTGTCCTCAGTCTTACGTACCAGGTTGTCCTCAGTCTTACGTACCAGGTTGTCCTCAGTCTTACGTACCAGGTTGTCCTCAGTCTACGTACCAAGGTTGTGTGCCTCGGTCTTACGCTACCAGGTTGTCCTCGTCTTACGTACCAGTTGTCCCTCGGTCCTTACGTACCCAGGTTGTCCTCAGTTCCCTTACGTACCAAGGTTGGTCCTCAAGTCTTACCGTAAACAGGTTGTCCTCAGTCCTTACGTACAGGTTGTCCTCGTCTTAATCGTACCAGGATTGTCACTCGTCTTACGTCCAGGTTGTCCCTCGGTCTTACGTACGCAGGTTTGGTCCTCAGTGTTCGGTACAGGTTTGTCCTCAGTCTTACGTACAGGTTGTCCTCCCGGTCCTTTACGTACCGACAGGTTTTGTCCTCGGTCTTAAACGTACGCAGGTTGTCCTCAGGTCTTAGTATGCCAGGTTGTTACTCGGTCTTTACGTACGCAGGTTTGTCCTAGTCTTACGTACCAGTTTTGTCCTTCGGTCTTTAAGTACCAGGTTGTCCCCCCCTTCGGGTTTTTCTTTACGTACCAGGTTGGTCCTCAGTCTTAACGTACCAGGTTGTACCTCAGTCTTAGCGTAACCAGGTTGTCCTCAGTCTTGACAGTACCAGGGTTTCTCTTGGTCTTTACGTTTACAGGTTGTCCTCGGTCTTACGTACCAGTTGTCCTCAGGTCTTACGTACCAGGTATGTCCTCAGTCTTACGTACCAGGTTGTTCTTGGTCTTACGACCAGGTTGTTCATCAAGTCGTTAAGCGTTATCCAGGCTTGTCCTCAGTCTTACGTACCAGGTTGTCCTCAGTCTTACGTACCAGGTTTGTTCTCGGTCTTTAGTCCAGGAGTTGTCCTCAGTCTTAATACGTACGCAGGTTTGTCCTCGGAGTCTTATCGTAACCAGGTTGTCCATCGGTCCTTACGTACCAGGTTGTCCTCCGGTGCTTACGTTACCAGGTTGTCCTCAGTCTTGACGTACCATGGTTGTCCCTCATCTTACGTACGCAAGGTTTGTCCTCAGTCCTTAGCGTACCAAGGTTGTGCTCGGTCTTACGTACCGAGGTTGTCCTCGACTATTTCGGTCTTAACCGTACCAGGTTGTGCTCGGTCTATTACGTACCAGGTTGTCCTCAGTCTTACGTACCAGGTTGTCCTGGTCTTACGTACCAGGTTGTCCTCGGTCTTAACGGTACCAGGTTGGTCCTGCGGTCTTAACGTACCAAGGTTGTCCTCGGGTCTTACGTACCAGGGTTGTCTCGTCATTACGTACCAGGTTTGTTCCTCGTCTTTACGTACCCAGGTTGTCCTCGGGTCACTTAACGTAGCCTAGGTTGTCCTCAGTCTTAGCGTACGCAGGTTGTCCCTCGTCTTACGTACGCAGTTGTCCTCAGGTCTACGTAACCAGGTTGTCTTTTCGACGTACAGGTTCCTGCGTCTTACGGTTACCCAGGTTGTCCTCAGGTCTTACGCTACCAGGTTCTTCTTGGTCTTTACGTACCAGGTTGTCCTCGGGTCTTACGTACCAAGGTTGTCCTCGGTCTTACGTACCAGTTTGTCCATCGTCTTACGTACCAGGTTGTTGGTCTTTCTCCTGGTTTTCTTGTCTTACGTACCAGTTGTCCCAGTCTTACGTACCAGGTGTCCTCAGTCTTACGTACCAGGTTGTCTGTTCGTTACGTGTTCTTTCTAGTACCAGGGTTGTCCTCAGTCTACGACCAGGGTTTGTCCTCAGTCTTACGTACCAGGTTGTGCCTCTGGTCTTGAACGTACCAATTGTTGTCCTCGGTCTTCGAACGTTACCAGGTTGTCCTCGTCTTACGTACCAGGTTGTCCTCGGTCTTACGTACCAGGTTGTCTGCGTTGGTCTTGACGTACCAGGTTTGTCCTCAGGTCTTACGTACCAGGTTGTCCTCGGTCTTTACGTACGCAGGTTGTCCTCGGTCTTACGTACCAGGTTGTTCTCAGTCTTACGTACCAGGTTGTCCTCTTAGGTCTTTACGTATCCAGGTTGTCCTCGGTCTTACTCATCCAGGTTGTCCTCAGTCTTCCTTAAGTCGTTTACGACAGTCCCATCGTTACGTTACCAGGTTGTCCTCAGTCTTACGTACGCAGGTTGTCTGCAGTTCTTTACGCTACCAGGTTTCTTCTCTGGTCTTAACGTACCAGGTTTCCTTGTCTTTACGATACCAGGTTGTCCTCGGTTGACATCTCTCATACGCTAGGTGTCTCTGTCTTACGTACCAAGGTTCCTTGTCTTCGCACAGTCTCGCTCTGACGTCCAGGGTTGTCCTCGCGTCTTACGTACGCAGGTTGTCCTTCAGTCTTACGTACCCAGGGTTGTCCTCAGTCTTACGTACCAGGTGTTCTTGGTCTTACGCTACCAGGTTGTCCCTCAGTCTACGTACCAGGTTGTCCTCAGTCTTTACGTACCAGCGTTGTTCGTTGGTCTTAGTACCAGGTTGTCCTCGGTCTTACGTACCGTGTCCTCGCACGCACCGTTGTCCTCGGTCTACGTACCAGTTTCCTCGCTTACAAGTTCCCCTAGTCGATGTCCTCGGTCTTACGTACCAGGTTGTCCTCGGGTCTTACGTACCAGGTTGTCCTCGGTCTTACGTACCAGGTTGTCCTCGGTCTTACGTACCAGGTTGTCCTCGGTCTTACGTACCAGGTTGTCCTCGGTCTTACGTACCAGGTTGTTCTTGGTCTTGGCCACGTTGGGGTCGTCCGGGCCCAGTTTGCTCTGGTAGATGTCGAGCGCTCTCATGTAGTACAGCTCCACCTCCTCGTACTTGGCCTGGTTCTGACACAGCAGAGCCAGGTTGTTCAGCTGCTTGGCCACGTCCGGGTGGTCTTTACCCAAAACCTGAGGAAAACCACACGACAGACGGGAAACGAGGGGTTAAAACAACACGTTTGGGTTTGGCGTGACGAGTTAGAGACAGCCAATCAGAGCAGCCGAACAGCGCCAGCGACGGCTCTTAAAATGTAGAAGATATGGGACAAAACCAACACAGATCTTTTTAAATCTAAGGCTGAAACATGGGAACTGATGAATCACAGATTTTTTACACAATTCTCCATCAGAATGACCTCAAACACCATTTTTAAATTTAGATAAATCTGATATTCGTTGACATTTCACGTACTAAACAACGAATTGATTCATTGAAAAAGAACAATCCCTAGATCAATCAAATCCCAACTCCTTTAGAAGTAAGGAACTCCTTTTACCCACAATCACAGCGCCCTCCGGTGGCCTTAACCAGCAGACTAACACAAGCCCTCCTCATGACATCACGGGGTGGAACAGAGTGTTTGGAGGCTCTGGACTTTAACATGTGACATAGTGCAGCTTTAAGAGAGTTTGGGTTTAAGAGCGCTCGGAGAAAGTGGAAAAGAAGGAAGTGCGTGTGGTCAGCAGAAACAGGAAGGAAGCAGCAGAAAAGAGAAGTGGGAGAACAAATCCAGTTTGTTGAGAATTTCACAGACACAAAGGGCCCAATGTGACTCTGAGCCGAGAGGTCGAGCCGCGAGACCCCAGCGAGACCCCAGCGAGACCCCAGGAAGTGATGAGGAGCGAGTGATATTTACAGGAATATTCTAAACCCTCTTCTGTGTATGTTGTGTGTTTGATCCTGCGCTTGAGTTTGGATTGTTCAGACAATGTCCACTCAGGGTCATGAGAATTCAGCAGCACGGTGGCAGAGTGGTTAGCACTCTCGCCTCACTGTTGAGTAGGAAAAACCCTCCAGTGAAGGTCCTGACCAAGCCTCGCACACAGACCTGGAGCTGGTCCCAGAGTGACCACTGCCCCCGAGGACACGCCCCCGAGGACACGCCCCCGTGGCTGAAGTTAGTTCATCTGATAAATCTGCTTGTCACTATGAAGAGGCGGGGCTTGTCAGTTCTTCAGTTCTGAACAGGAAGTCACGGACCCGTTTCTATTCTGAAGCCTTTTTCAGATCAATATTTAGATTTACAATGAAACTAATCTAAAATCCCGATGTGTGCGTCTCATAATCGTATCAAAGACCCCAAAGTCAGAATGTGTGTTCTTTCGAGGACATTCTGTGTGTTTGGAGCAGAAAAGCCCATTGGCATTACAAGTGTTGGAGGAGTGGTCTGACGTGCCGCTGACCTTCTCCCTGATCTCCAGCGCCCTCTTGCACAGCGGCTCCGCCTCTTTGTATTTGCCCCGTTTCCCGTAGAGAACAGCCAGATTGTTCAGAGTCGCAGCCACCTGGAAAACACACAGCGGTTCAAGGGTCAAAGCCTTCACGTTGGGCCAAGTTCAGACGCGACATTGACAGGACGATAAAACAGATCGGAGCCATCGTTGACTGAATGCGATGACTGAAACGCTCAATACGTCGTGGATAAGTCAATGGCGGCGCTGCATCGATTAATCAACTCATAAGTATAAAAAATAATCCTAGTCGTGTGATGATGTTTGTCTGGACTAAGACTCTAAAACACGTCACAATGACCTTTTATTACAAAGACGGGGAACTTATCGAACCAAAATGTCAAAAAAGAATGAACGATTTATGATTTTCGTCAATAACTCACTTGCCTTGACCTTCACGCTTACACCTTTACTTGGGTAAAAATGTGTTTAAAAAGTCTGAATGTTCAATAGAAATGAGCGTTTGACTGTCGAACACAGCTCTATTCAATGGTAGACTTTTTTTTTTGGAAGAAGACGTTCTTTAGCAGAGTTCCCACAGATTTCTTAAAGATACACTGCGTAACCTTTCTCATGGAACGTTCCTCTGGGCCAAAGGTTGGGCCAGCTGTGGACCATCGTTTTACATTTGAAATCACACGATCTAAAACAGCGGAAGAACGACATCGCTCTGAGCAGAGTGAGACTGACGCTTCCTCTCAAACCAGTGCAGCCACATTCTGAGGCTGACGTGAGGACGAGCCGCCTCACGAGCGGCATTCTCCACACGAGCGGCATTCTCCACGCGAGCGGCATTCTCCACCGACGGCATTCTCCACACGAGCGGCATTCTCCACGCGAGCGGCATTCTCCACGCGAGCGGCATTCTCCACACGAGCGGCATTCTCCACACGAGCGCATTCTCCACACGAGACGGATTCCGCTCCACACACGGCCGCCTCTCGCGCGGCCCCATAGATTGAAAATCAGGTTTAATGTTTAAAAATCTGATTGATCAGATTAAATCAGTCACAGTCCATTGAGTTGTTTCAAAGTGCATTCCGACTGCGTTACTGCGCACAAAGGCGTGTGATTTCACTGGACGATTCAAGAACAGATTTGTTTTGTGGTGATTGTCAGATTTTTGTGGATTTCATCAGGTCTGAATCATCGTTTTGTCTGACCGGACGCGGATCTGACCTTCACTCAAGAGCAGACGATGGTCCAAACATCAGAAACCTGTCGAAGGACTGAGTCAGACTGACCACGGTTTGTTGTGGTCTGACCGTTGTTGGGTGTGTTAGTTTGTGTTGATCTGACCCTTCTGTGTGTTAGTTTGTGTTGATCTGACCGTTGTGTGTGTTAGTTTTCACACAGACACTCACAGCGGGATGTCCCGGCCAGAGTGCTTCTCTCGAATGGCCAGAGCGGTCGTTCAGGAGGCTCGCCGCGCGTCTTTGTACTTGTTCTGATCCCTAAAAAACAGAGAAAACCTGTAGACCAGAGCCACGCCCTCCCTCTCTCCCCCTCCCCTCTCCCTGTAGACCAGAGCCACGCCCTCCCTCTCTCCCCCCTCCCCCTCTCACTGTAGACCAGAGCCACGCCCTCCCTCTCTCCCCTCCCCCTCTCACCTGTAGACCAGAGCCACGCCCTCCCCTCTCTCCCCCCTCCCCCTCTCACCTGTAGACCAGAGCCACGCCCGCCCTCTCTCCCCCCTCCCTCTCACCTGTAGACCAGAGCCACGCCCTCCCTCTCTTCTGTTTTTTTCCCCTTCCTTTTCCCTTCCTTTTCCCTTCCTTCCCCCCTCCCTCCCTCCAACCTGTAGACCAGAGCACGCTCCCTCTCTCCCCCCTCCCCCTCTCACTGTAGACCAGAGCCACGCCCTCCTCTCCCGTCCCCCCTCCCCCCTCTCACCTGTAACCAGAGCCCAGCCCTCCCTCTCTCCCCCTCCCCCCTCACCTAGACCAGAGCCAGGCCCCCTCCCCCTCCTTCCCCCTCACCTTAACAGAGCGCCCTCCCCTCCCCCTCTCCCCCTACCCCCTCTCTCCCCCCTCACCTGTAGACAGAGACCAGCCCCTCTCTCCCCCCTCTCCCCCTCTCTCCCCCCTCTCTCCCCCTCCCCTCTCACCTGTAGACCAGAGCCAGGCCCCCTCTCCCCCCCTCACCTGTAGACAGAGCCAGCCCCCTCTCCCCCTCACCTGTAGACCAGAGCAGGCCCCTCTCCCCCCCCTCACTGTAGACCAGAGCCAGGCCCCCTCTCCCCCCTCTCCCCCCCTCACCTGTAGACCAGAGCCAGGCCCCCTCTCTCCCCCTCTCCCCCTCCAGACCAGAGCAGGCCCCCCCGTCTCCCCCCCCCTCACCTGTTAAGACCAGAGCCAGGCCCCCTTCCCCCTCTCCCTCTCCCCCCCCTCACCTGTAGACCAGAGCCAGGCCCCCTCCTTCTCTCCCCCTCCCCCCCCTCACCTGTAAGACCAGAGCCAGCCCTCCTTCCCTCCCCCTCACTGTAAGACCATGTAGACCAGGCCCCTCTCCCTCCCCCCCCCCTCACCTGTAGACCAGAGCCAGGCCCCCTCTCTCCCCCTCTCTCCCCCTCCTAGCAGAGCCAGCCCCCTCTCCCCCCCTCTCTCCCCCTCTCCCCCTCCCCCTCACCTGTAGACCAGAGCCACGGCCCTCCCTCTCCCCCCCTCTCCCCCCTCTCTCCCCCCTCCCCCCCTCACCTGTAGACCAGAGCACGCCCCCTCTCCCCCCCCTCTCTCCCCCCTCTCTCCCCTCCCCCCCTCACCTGTAGACCAGAGCCACGCCCTCTCTCCCCCCCTCTCCCCCTCCCCTCACCTGTGACCATTGAGCAGGCCCCCCTTCCCCCCCCTCTCCCCCTCTCCCCCCCTCCCCCTCACCTGTAGACCAGAGCCACGCCCCTCCCTCTCCCCCCCCTCTCTCCCCTCTCCCCCTCACCTGTAGACCAGAGCCACGCCCTCCCTCTCCCACCCCCTCTCCCCCCTCCCCTCCACCTGTAGACCAGAGCCACGCCCTCCCTCTCCCTCCCCTCTCTCCCCCTCCCCCCTCACCTAGACCAGAGCCACTGCCCTCCCTCTCCCCCCTCTCTCCCCCCTCCCCCCTCTCTTCCCCCCTCCCCCCTCGCCTGTAGACCAGAGCCAGGCCCCCCCTCTCCCCCCTCTCCCCCCTCCTCCCCCTCACTGTAGACCAGACCAGCCCTCCCTCTCCCCCCCTCTCTTCCCCCCTCCCCCTCACCGTAGACCAGAGCCACGACCTCCCTCTCCCCCCCTCTCCGCCCCCTCCGCCCTCACCTGTAGACCAGCAGCCACTGCCCTCCCTCTCCCCCCCTCTCTCCCCCCTCCCCCCTCACTGTAGACCAGAGTCCACGACCTCCTTCCCCCCCCTCTCCCCCCCTCCCCCCCTCAACCTGTAGACCAGAGCCACGCCCTCGCCTCTTCCCCCCCTCTCTCTCCCCCTCCTCCCCCCCTCACCTGTAGACCAGAGCCAGGATGTTGAGCATGGTGGCGACGTCGGGGTGGTCGTGGCCCGAGGTCTTCTCCAGGTCCTCCAGCGCCTGTTTGCAGAGCGGCACGGCCACCTCGTAGCGGCCCTGGGACGCGTACTGGATCACCAGGTTGTGAAGCGTCCTGAGCCGAGCCGGGATCTCGTAACCGCCCTGTTGGGCCGCCGCCGCCGCCGCGCTGCCGTGCGCTGCGGGGACTGTGGGAGGGAAGAGTTCAGAGGTCGTTTGCACCGGTGCAGTTCAAACGTCCGCCGTTATGGCACGTACGGCAACTACGGATTTATACGTGCACGTTTCACCGGAAAAAGAAAAAGGTGAATTCTGCATAAACTGGGCGTCGTTGCTGTGATTGGCTACGACTTTGGGCGAATCGGCCGCGTGCAGAAACTAATGTCCCCAAAATGGATGTTTGAGTCCAAAAACACTGTTTGTGGGAAACATTCGAGGGAAATGTACTTCCAGAACCGAGTGGTTCTGGAAGCTTCTGGACTGAAGCAAGAAGAATACAAGATAAAGAAATGAAAAATGAATAATACTTTAAAAACACATTTCATTTGAGAGCGCCCAAGGACACGACAAGTTAAAGACATTAAAAACCACAGAATCAAACATTAGAAAACGGTGGCGTGACAGTCAGAATCCAAAGCCGTTTTCAAACAGGAAGTGGTGCGGGACTTACTTCCTGGGGCGGGCTCGTCCTGGTCGTCGGGGAAGAGGTCGTCCAGAGTCTCTTTACTCGAGTTGGAGTCTTTGTCCTCCTGAGACGCAGAGTTCAGAGTTACATATTGATGACGGACCGGCCCGTGGCCCCGCGGCCCCGCCCCGTGGCCCCGCCCCCTTCACTCACGCTCGGCGAGAGGTCGTCGTCGTACTTCTTGAGCTGGTTCATGAACTCCAGGTGCTTCTTCTCCTCCTCCAGCTGTGCCACGCTCTGCTCGCTCTTCTGCAGCTTCTGTTGCGTTCCTGCCAGTTCGTCCCGGAGCCACTGGTTCTCCTGGCACAGCCGCCGCACCTGGGCACGCAGCTTCTGCTTCTCCGACTCCACCGCGCTCAGGTGGCTCGACAGCGCCATCATCACCTGGGGAGTGGTACGCACAAGTGAAACAAATGTCATACGACTAAGAAACACTTTAGGTCACTTTATGCCAACCTTCATGTCTTCCATGGTTAGAGTTAACTGACTAATCACGACTCATCGACTATGCAAATGATTAAAATACAGTTATGATCAGTTTGTAATCATCATCTGGACTAAACAGAGTCTAAAACGTACGTGAAAGACATTTCTGTGGCAAAGACAGCGGCGTTATTAAATTAAATGCTATAAAAAATCCCAAACGACTGATTTTTGAGCACTTTATTCTGAAATATTCGAGTCTAGAAGCCTTCAGCCGCCATATTTCAACTTTTATTTGGTGTTTAATAAGTCTCAACAGCCTTTCCGACGACTAAAATGAAGAATACATATCTTTTGTATTCAGGTGTTTGACTGAGACCCTCAAAACACACGTTTGCTGTGTAAAGCAGCACACTGAGCGAACACACATTTATAACATTTGTCTAAAAGGCTGTGTTTGTGCTTCGTGTGCGAGGGAACCAAAAGGCCGGACCCTCTGCTGCGTTTAGCCCAGCGCAAACACCCCTGCGCGCTCGCTTCCGTTTCATTTTGATGGCGTGATGTGTTCAGGTGCGTCGGGACATCACAGTGTTTCTATTTAAAGGTGTTTGTCCGCGGTGCGTTTGAGTGAAGTCAACAAACACATGTGCAAAGGGGACACACCCCCTGGGGGGAGTCGGAGGCTAATGCTACTGCTAAGGTTAAAGCTAATGGTAATGCTAGTGCTAAAGCTAACACAAGCGGTAACACTAGTGCTAATGCTAATGCTAGCGCTAATGCTAATGCTAATGCCTCTTTCAGGTCCAAAAGCACAAAGGTCTCTGTGTTAACTCTGTGTTCGATGACAGTCCTGTTTCTGGAGCGTTTTGTTTAGGCAAAGCAGAGGCAGAAGCAGGTGAACGAGGGCGGAGCAGGTGAACGTGGAGGGCGGAGCAGGTGAACGAGGGCGGAGCAGGTGAACGTGGAGGGCGGAGCAGGTGAACGAGGGCGGAGCAGGTGAACGTGAGGGCGGAGCAGTAGGCGGTGAAGTGACGGTGAGGGCGAGCAGGGTAGGGGTGAACGAGGCGGAGCAGGTGAACGAGGGCGGAGCAGCGAGAGTTTAAAGACGCAACTGCAATTTGAATGTACGCAATAAGCACATTACTAAGGCATCGTTTCCGTCGGTTACAGCTGCATCCAGTGTTTTAGCAGTCGACTTGAGACTTTTTAAATACTTTATTGACCAAATGACGGCTGAAAATATGGTGACAAGACATTTTCATTCCTTTGTGATACTTTGATTTAATAATGCTTCACTCATTGTTATAAAAGGCCTTTTCATGTGTTCGAGTCACAGAAAACGATTCCGATTATCGATTATCGGTTACTTGATCTCGTCTTTGGTGCCCTAACGTCTTATGTGTGGGCGGTGCGCGCGTACAGGCCGGAAACGAGTCAAAGTCATTTCACACAGTCACACACACGGGGTCTCTGGAACTACGACCCACCTGAGCCTCTCCGAGTCCCAGCTCCAGCATGTCCAGACTCTTCCTGATCATGAGGCTCTTCTCCTCCACGGCCTCGCTCCGTGGCTCTCCCCGTGGCTCGCCCCGTGGCTCGCCCCGTGGCTCGCCCCGTGGCGCCCCGTGGCTCGCCCTGTGGCCCACCCTCGGCCTCAGACCCGCTCTGTTTGAAGCGGTGCAGAGAGTCCAGCAGCCCGTCCAGGATGGAGGTGTGCTCCTGCTTCAGCGCCTCCAGCCCGGCCACCACCTGCCGGGTCCGGGACACGATCTCCTCCTGGGACATGCGCTCCCCGGGGTCGCCCTCCTCCGGCTTCACGCACAGCACCGCCGACATGTCCTCACGCATCCTGCAGGGGGCGACAGCTTTAGCGTTAACGACTACAGACGGTATCAGAAACAAAACCATCCATTGATCATTATTATTCTCAATATTGATCTAAAATGAGTGTTTTAACATTTGTGCCCAAATAACCACAAGATGCAGATGTCATTGTTTGGATGGAGAGAAAACATCAGGGTTGAACTATTACTCGATTACAGAACATTGTCTCCCACATTACTCCTGTAAGTCAGTCACCAGCTTGACCAAATCAAACCTTCAAGGACACGATGAAGTGAATGTGATCAAAACAGCGACTTCACATTTAGATTTGTGGTTCTTAACATTATATCATGACTTCCCTCCAGGAGAAGAAAGAATACTGCGGTGAAGGAAGCTCTACGACATGCAGAATGTCTCTTTGGACTCAGAACTCTTTTACTGCTGATGTCTTTTACTCCCTGACGACTAAAAACAAGACACAGATGAAGAAAATATATTTACTGAGATGAAAAAGATAAAATGGCACTTTATCACGTCTTGCTCTGATGCCAAACAGAAGGTCTCTCTCTCTGTCTCTCTCTCTCTCTGTCTGTCTCTCTCTCTGTCTCTCTCTCTCTCTCTGTCTCTCTGTCTCTCTCTCAAAACAAAGCTAAATCCATCTTTCAGCGACAGTTTTGTGCCGTCGCCCTTTTCTGTGAGCCTTTGTCGTGGTTTAACCTGTAGAACCAGTCGCTCTGCAGAAGAACTACACCTGAATGAGACCTAAACTCCAAGTGAACTAGACCTAAACTACAACTAAACTATACCTGAACTACACCCAACAGAACTACAATAAACAGAACTACACCCAACAGAACTACAATAAACAGAACTACACCCGCACAGAACTACACCCGCACAGAACTACACTGACAACCCACATGCCTACACAAAAAAAGAAAAGCTTGTTCTATTTCATACTTTGGTTTAAATACACTTACATTCCCAGACAATAGAGGCGCTAAATGTGGCAGAATTATTGGCAGCGAAACAGATAAAATGTGTTTAACTTTTTTTACTTTTACGTCCCATGTAAACATGTGACCAGGGGAAACCTCCGTGTTTATAAAAGTGTTTTTGTCTCAGAGCTAAAGGCTAACACACGTTAGCTTCAATATGAAACACACAAACTTGATGAAAGTTCACAGAATGTTGTTGTGAACGGGTTAGTTCAGTTTGTGCTGTGATTGGAACATTATTGATGACATTTATTGTATGTTAGCATTAGCATTAGCATTAGCGTTAGCATTAGCATTAGCATTAGCATGACACGGGGCGTAAAGGTCTGAACATGTGACTGGGATCATCCTCTGGAACTCTTTGTCTCAGACTCGGATAATTCTCCATAAGAATGAACGGAACAGGAAGTGGAGCTCAGCGTTTTTAAGGCAACAGGAACCGCCGCTCGGCCTGTTGTGCAAGTGATTTTCTTCTTTTAGATGTCTGACACAAACTGCTGTGACAGTTCATGTGTGTAATGTCATCAATCTGCTGCATAAAGACCACTGTGGAAACATTACCAGTCTACGCCTTCAAAATAAACAACGACTAAACGACTCTACAGAATTAGAACCAGCTCTATTTTTACAAGTGTAAGAATAAAACATTAATTCATACAGGGTTGTTATTCACATCATTATTGTAATAAGAGCATACAATCAGATTAATAAAATGTTAATTAACAATTATTTTAGTATAATGTATTTGACGTTTCCGCTCACAACCAGGATGTAAACGGCTCTGAACCGGATCATTCAAGGACAAAATCTGAACCAAATCAGACTAGACCAGATCCTGCCAAATAACCACCAAATCAGCCTTAAAGTGACACAAAACGGGGGCTAAAGGAGGGCAAAAAGCATTGTTGGAGCGCACAACACACATCACATGACCCAGTGCCTATAGGGAAATACCACCGCATGTACAATGTGCTCGTGTCTGAATGCGGTCGCTCAATGCGCTCTAGTTACTCAACATAAACAGGCAAAAGACGTTTACTCTCAACTAACCCACAAACCCTGCATCGAACCAGGCCAAGAGGAGGCTAAAACCTTAACAAAGCATGAGCAAAGACTATATCATCAAGAAAATATAGTTTATTAAGCATGAGTCAGGTTTAGTAACTAGACAAGGCTAAAACTATCAATGAATACAAGAAATACACCTTAACAAAGCATGAGCAAAGACTATATCATTTAGAAAATATAGTTTATTAAGCATGAGTCAGGTTTAGTAAACTAGTAACTAGACCAGGCTAAAACTATCAATGAATACAAGAAATACACCTTAACAAAGCATGAGCAAAGACTATATCATTTAGAAAATATAGTTTATTAAGCATGAGTCAGGTTTAGTAACTACTTAAGGTTAGAGTTGGGGATTGTGGTTGGAGTATTGGAGTAGTAGTTACTAAGCCTGAATCATTCTTAATAAACTGTTCACTATGAATTAAGTCTTTGCTCATGCTTTGTGAATGGATGAAGGAATAAAGTGTTACAGAATTGCATTTTGCTTGAGATGAACGTTAGTGAAATAATAAGAGTACGATAACGTTTAGAGATATATTTTATTCACACGCTCTGATTTCATTATTACGCACAACGTCACGTCGAGTCGCTCCAAATATGTTCAGAGTGATTCATTTGTATGGTACATTCCTTTTTCAAAATACAATGACAAAATCTGATTAAATTATTACAATTCAAGAGCAGAGCAGAGTAGAGTAGAGGTTAAAGTATAATCAATAAATTATATATAATTATATATATATATATATATTATATATATAAACATAAACAAATTTAAATTAAGAAATGTTCGGTTTTATTTTTAACCTATAAAAACCATGAGCGATAATAAACTTTAACATTTCACTGGAATGTGGAAAGTAAACAAAAGTATAATAAACGACATTTTTATTGGTCTGAATAAAGCGTGAATAAGTAGTTTATTACGACTTTATTACTACATTAACGCCTTAAATAGGTGTTAATTACGCCTGAATCGCTCGTAATAAACCAGTTCATAACGTTCATAACGCGTCAAGGCTGAAAGATTATCACGTGTTTCCAAAGCTTTTACACTGGACTAAACACTAAATTAGGGTTGTTAGCGTTAGCCGTGAGACTCATAATATGCTTAAAACGTCTAATTCCTTCAGCTCACGTAAACACGACTCGCCTTTGCGGCAAACGTTCCCGTTCAAACCGACTTGACCGACGAAAACGGGCAAATAAACGGTCTTTCCCGTGTCCGGACGGCGCCGAAGCCTGCGGAAAAACACCGCATTTGCGCGTTTGAAATGCGTGATTAGCTCGTGGTTAGCGCGTTCACGCCGCGGCTAACGTCAGGAGTTACTCACCGTGTTCCCGTGTGACATCCGCCGCCTTCCGCAACACTTACGACGCGTTTGGATCGTTAAATGCGGAATGAGCCCACCCGGGGACAAAGGGTCGGCCGCGCGGGGCTTTCAGCTGTCAAATAAATCCACTGTCGTCCGTTTGGGACCGAGATTTCCTGCGTAAAAACGACGTCTTCCTCCGGTGTGTTTCAGCGCATCCGCGGCCGAGCTAACGCCATAGCAACACCAGGTTTACCGGGGAACCAATGAGAGGCACGCCGCTCTCCTCGCCCTCCATGTCGGCCTCGAACTGCCCGGGAAAGTGGGTCCAACGCCGCCGCACGGAGCTGGGGAGTGGTCCGCGTTTGTCCGCCCCACCACCGGCCCGCGGGTTCTGTGTCCGTGTCGGAGGGTTTGTTTGACGGGCGAGTTCGTGTCGGAGCCGCGGCGGACGGAGCGTGGAGCCGCCGGGGGGGAAATGGCGCTGCTGCAGCCGGGCGCCCTCACTCGCTCGGCGGCGGCGGTGCGCGCTGATGACGGCGGGGTCCCCGGGATACACTCGGGGTCCCCGGAGATACACTCAGGGGGTCCCCCGGAGATACACTCAGGGGGTTAATGAAGGCATGGCATGTTAATTGCGTCTTTAAAGTAGTTTATAATGAATACTGTTGTTACATCTTTATTAACCAGAGGGAAAAAAGATAAAAATCATTATAAAGTCATCTTCAGGAAGAGAAGGGTTGTCAACATATTAATGTGTAAAATAGGGGTCACCGGGTGAAAAAGGTTGGAGGTTAACTGTTTTATTTATTTGTTATTGTTAATGTTAATGTTATTATAATATAATAATAATAATAATAATAATAATAATAATAATAATAATAATAATAATAATAATAATATTTCTTCAATGTTCAAAATTTAAAAACAAAACTAAATTAATGAAAAATAAATAAAGGAGTGGAGACACACAAAAACATACAAACAAACAGTCCCATATAGTCCAAATGTGTCCATTAAAATTCAGTCCAAACGTGATTTTTTCCCGTTTGTCAGTTAGAATGTCGGTCCAGTCATCGATCGTCGGCGCCGTTTGTGTCATCAGTATTTCGTGATGGCCAAAGAGGATTATAAAGATCAATAATAAAAGGCATTCAACCATTAGAAAAACACATAAAGATACAGATCATGTATTGTAGCCAAGAATATATTCAAATTGTAGATAATCAAATATTTTGGTTCCTAACTGTGCCACCACAACTTTTAGAAACCTTTTTAACAGTTTGAGATTAACTTCAGCAGAAACTAGTTGAACATTCTCCCCAAACAATCACAAGAGAGAAGCAATAATAATATAGAGCAGAAAGTACCTGAAGCAAGTGCGCCCCCTGTTGGTCTACAATTGAATGAACACATTTTATTACGGCGCACACAGAAAGCACAGGTCCGTCTCATGTCGTTGGAGAGCTGCTGTTCTTTCTGCCGTTTTGAGATAAATTCCTCCACAGGGTTTGGAGCGCCACTCGAGCCATGAGCAGCGTGATGGTGAAGTTACGTCTGTACCACTCTCTGCACCAAGAGCAAACACCACGATAATCACCTCCTCCGCACGGTCAAGTCAACGTAAACGACAAAACTCACTTGTTGTAGTTTGCGTGTCGTGTTCTGTTTGTGTCCAAGAAGTTTTTGTAAAAGACGGCCA
Organism: Chaenogobius annularis; assembly: GCA_015082035.1. Lineage (NCBI taxonomy): Eukaryota > Metazoa > Chordata > Actinopteri > Gobiiformes > Gobiidae > Chaenogobius > Chaenogobius annularis. Next base: position 17,777 of record BJKM01001471.1, on the reverse strand, counting down.
TTTCTTCACTGTCCAGAGAGCGCTTTCGTCCTGGTGCAGACGACACGGAGCGGCGTTACAATCAGTACAATATCGTTTCTTTATGTAGTGCAGGCCTATTCAACTGTATTTTCCCGAGGGCCAAGGCCTCTGGGCCGGAGGTGCACAACACGCCCCTGTCACGCACAAAGCATCCCCAACACCGTTTCAGCCAATGAAGTGAATACGCTAAAATAACAACTGATAGATTGGATTTGTGAGAGAATTAACATTAAAAAACCCATCCAAGACTGAACCAGAATTTAACTAGACTAGACTAGTACCAACCAGGTCTGAACCAGGACTAACTCGAATCAAACAGGGACTAAACCAGGTCTAAACTAGTGCTAACCAAGAAATAAACCAGTAAACAATATTTGTAAATTGGGTTTTGGGCCAAGATTAAATCTCTTGGAGGGCCCGATTTGGCCCCTGGGCCTGATGTTTTCATGACCCTCAAAGACACTGCACAAACGGTGATGTCATTGAAACACTGTTTTACCTTCTGCATCGCGCCGAGACAGTCCTTTCGCACTGAGCTGAGAGACCATGAACGCCTCTTTGTCCTGACAAAAACACAAAGAAATCTCTTAATCATTTTGACCCGTCGACTTCCAATGACTGTTTTATGGTTTGTCGTGGAGTATAAAACAAATGCCATTTAAAATCAAAATAGGTTTTATTATAAAAACAGAACTGTTAGTAATCGAATCTGAGACAAGAAGAGTACATTTTTGTAATGTAACTGCGCTGACTTCATTTCATTCATCGAGTCGACTCAGAAACATAATGGACAAAGTGACTCATAAAACTGCAGCTTGAGAACGTCTTGGAATATATTTACCACAACATTTGTATTCATCAAAAACACATTTTGGGGTCATTTTGGGGTCATTCCTGCTCTGACCGAGTCATCAAACTCTCTGTTCAGGGTCCAGATGATGATTATTCAATCACTAAATTAGTCACAGCTTTAACGATAATACAACACAAGTGCACGTTCATGGTCACTTCATGGTCACTTCATGGTCACTTCATGGTCACTTCATGGTCACTTCATGGTCACTTCATGGTCACTTCATGGTCACTTCATGGTCACTTGTTTCCTGGCGTTTGCGTTCGTACCTTGCTGAACGTGACGTTCTGTTTGGCCCAGAAGTCGTGGTTCCAGTCCTCCGTGTCCTGCCTCAGCGCCCTCAGCCTCTTCTCCAGCTCCGTCTCCGTCTCCAGGGCTCTGTACACGATCGGACGCAGGTTGGACAGAAGGTTTGGGGGTCCGATCCAGTCATGAGTGGGGCTGGGGGCCGGCCTCTGAATCGAGGTCTGAAAAAAGACAATAATACAGTTGTGAGCTGTGATCCTGACCCGGGGTGACGCTCGAAGAAGACACGCCCTCTAGCCCCGGGCACGCCCTCTGGCCCCCGGGCACGCCTCTGGCCCCCGGGCACGCCCTCTGGCCCCCGGGCCCCCGGCCCCCGGGCACGCCCTCTGGCCCCCGGGCACGCCCTCTGGCCCCCGGGCACGCCCTCTGGCCCCCGGGCACGCCCTCTGGCCCCCGGGCACGCCCTCTGGCCCCCGGGCACGCCCTCAAAGCTTTCAGGAGCACGGACTTTGTGTGTGATCCTAAAGTATAACCCCCGGACAGTTGGAAATGAGGCTCCTTAAAACTGTCTGCAGGAGGCTAACGTTTATTAGCATAGCCACTAGCATTAGCCGGCTGCTCCGCCTCAGTCTGGAGTGAGCTCTGTAAATCCACTGGCCCCTCCTGACCACAGTCACACGTTTTGTGGACAAACGGGTCTTTGGGGGCTTTTGTCCTCCAGATGGCAGTAGAGTGTGTGACATCGCCTCAGACTCATGAACAATGAGTCCAGATCTTGACAAAGCATCAGCTCAAACGTGCCTGTAAACGTCTTGCTCGATGTTCTCCTTTTGCAGAGCTCTACAATAACAATAGAGTGAATTGTGGTAAATCTCCCACCTCTGCGTTGTGGTGGGAGTTAAGGGAAGCAGACGGGGTCAGTCCAGGATCCGGATGTGAAGCCTCAAACGGCCCCGGGGCCAGTTTAAAAGAGTTTACACACTTAATGTTCTGAGAGTGAAACGGTCACGTTATAAACATGTAAGTCTAGTTTTAGATCAACGCGATTCACAATGAAAAAATATATATACAACTAAAATATGATGATCTATTTCTGTTGCTGTTCCATATGAAGGAAAACGTCTTTTTCACATGTCTAATAAATCAACATTCTCCAGCTTTGTAAACTCAATGACACAAACGGCAAGAAAAACAATATTTAAATGTAGGTTTATTTCATGGAGAATTTTGAATAGAAATGTCTGAAATGTTGTTTGTAAAATGGTCAAACAAAGTGTAGAATCTGCAGCAGATGAAACAGATGAAAGGGTGAGTCAAACCTTGGGCTTCTTCTTCGTGTCTTTGCTGCGCGTGGTGGCGCTGCAGAAGCGGCTGTTCGCGGCGGTGAAACCCGGGGCCACGGCGCGCTGACGCCCGCAGCAGCGGAGTCACAGCCGCCGCCGACATGTTGGAGGCGGTTAAGAGCGAGAAAAACGGACAATAAACTCGGGCCGGTGTTAAAACAGCAGCGAATGTTTGACCTCGAACGGTTCACGGCGTGTTTACGGTGTCACGTGGTGCAACGCTACTTCCTGTTTATGTTTTAGGCTGAACTAGAGCCACACTGCCCCCTGCTGCTGAAAGGGAAATGCAACTGTCATAAACAATTCTAGTAAAAATAAAAGTGAATTCATTATTGGTGAAATACACGTTTAAAGAATTTAATTTGTTAATAATAATAATTGCTTCAATTGCTGTCAATACTCTATAGTTTGTATTTAGCTCCAAACGACATAGGTCACGTGACCAGCACGTTGCACAGTGTTTGGTGGCGCATGCGCAGACTGTACCAAAACACTGCATCACCAGCGCTCCCAGACCGCTACAAACGCACACTTTCACCAGGATTTAAGGGAATATTACGGCGGTAAAGTGATTTAACATGTTTTCTGTTCATGTGGGTTCGGGTTAGGGTTAGGGTTCGGGTTCGGGTTCGGGCGTTTGAAATTGTGTTTGGAATAGTAAACGTGTGGTCCCTGCCACCAGCTAAACATATATCCTTCTATCGCTTATAAAAATATATTCTCCTACTAATTAATTTCATTAGCTAATATTATAATTTGTGATAGAGTTGTTATCATTTGAACTTTGCAATAAAGGTGCACTTAATCTTGATTGAGCACAGTCGCAGTTAGCAGAGGTAGCACAGTTAGCAGAGGAGCGCAGTTAGCAGTTAGCGCAGTTAGCAGAGGGAGCGCAGTTAGCAGCGCAGTTAGCGCAGTTAGCAGAGGAGCAGTTAGCAGCAGTTAGCAGAGGTTAGCGCGCAGTTAGCAGAGCAGCGCAGTTAGCGCAGTTAGCAGCAGTTAGCGCAGTTAGCAGAGGTAGCAGTTAGCAGCAGTTAGCAGAGGAGCGCAGTTAGCGCAGTTAGCGCAGAGGGAGCGCAGTTAGCAGAGTTAGCGCAGTTAGCAGAGGTTAGCGCAGTTAGCAGAGGTAGCGCGCAGTTAGCAGCAGAGGTAGCACAGTTAGCAGAGGTTAGCACAGTTAGCACAGTTAGCACAGTTAGCACAGTGGAATAGTGGATTTAAGTTCAATAAACGACCCCATCAGAGCAGAGCGACTTGAAATGTTAAAATGCATCTTGTGTTTGTGCTGACATGTGTTCATAAAATGCATCTTGTTGTTGTTGTGCTGACATGTGTTCATAAAATGCATCTTGTTGTTGTTTGTGCTGACATGTGTTCATAAAAATGCATCTTGTTGTTGTTTTGTGCTGACGTGTCGTTCATGTGGTGCATGTCACAGGTCACCAGACAAGGCTTCAGAGAGTCTCCCACTGCAGAGAAGAGCCTTCCCGTCCTTTGAGTTCAGGTTGGACAAATGTTGATTCTTTGTATTTGATTTGTTTTAAAGTAAATGTTGTGTCATGTTTGTTTCTGACCTGAAGAGTGAAGACGGGGCAAACGCGGACTCTGGTTTGGACCTCACTGCAGATGTCACCAGTGAGACCTGGTCCTCAGACACTGGAGCCAGAAGAAGACGACCAGCGAGTGTCAGTAATGTCCTGAACGTTTTAGAATTCTCTTCTCACACGGAGGAGGATTCGACGCTCTGGTCAGCAAATTTAAGATGATTTATTGAAGCCAGGTATTGTCATGTTTGCTAATTAATATGGTCTCGTCTCTTACAGTTTGAAAAGGGACAGCATTTGGGCTGCAGCTTTCCATTATTTTAGTAATCGAGTAAGCTGTCGATTATTTCCTTCGATTAATTGGAATAATAATAATAATATATATTTTTTTTTTTAATAAACAATAGTTCATAGTAACAGACAAATCAAGAGTTTCTGCTTAAAATAACACATTTTATTCATAATTTCACCAAAACAGCAACATTTCACTTCAAACGGTTCTGTTGGAATAAACACGCCGCGATCCAAATTATTATGGAAATTTGTGTTGATTCAATTGTTTGTTTCCAGTGAACTCATGGTTGGTGTTGTGTCTCTGGGCTCTTTGGGTCAGTGAAACTCATGGTTGGTGTTGTGTCTCTGGGCTAATTCAGGAAATCTCTCTTTGGGTCAGTGAAACTAAGGCTCTTTTCAGTGAAACTCAATAATCATGGTGGTGTTGTGGGCTCTTTGGGTCAGTGAAACTCATATGTTTTTTTGGTCAGTGAAACTCATGGTTGGTGTTGTGTCTCTGGGCTCTTTGGGTCAGTGAAACTCATGGTTGGTGTTGTCTCTGGCTCTTTGGGTCAGTGAAACTCATGGTTGGTTGTTGTCTCTGGCTCTTTGGGTCAGTGAAACTCATGGTTGGTGTTGTGTCTCTGGTCTTTGTAGTACTCACAGTGAAACTCATGGTTGGTGTTGTGTCTTGGGCTCTTTGGGTCAGTGAAACTCATGTTGTTTGTTTCTGTGGGTCAGTGAAACTCATGGTTGGTGTTGTGTCTCTGGGTCTTTGGGTCAGTGAAACTCATGTTGGTGTTGTGTCTCTGGCTCTTTGGTCAGTGAAAACTCATTGGTTGGTGTTGTGTCTCTGGGCTCTTTGGGTCAGTGAAACTCATGGTTGTGTTGTGTCTCTGCTCTTTGGGGTCAGTGAAACTCATGGTTGGTGTTGTGTCTCTGGGCTCTTTGGGTCAGTGAAACTCATGGTTGGTGTTGTGTCTCTGGGCTCTTTGGGTCAGTGAAACTCATGTTGGTGTTGTGTCTCTGGGCTCTTTGGGTCAGTGAAACTGGGTCAGTGAAACTCATGGTTGGTGTTTGTGTTCTGTTGAAACTCATGATTGGGTGTCTCTGGCTCTTGGTCAGTGAAACATGGTTGGTGGTGTCTGGGCTCTTTGTCAGTGAAACTCATGATTGGTGTTGTGTCTCTGGGCTCTTTGGGTCAGTGAAACTCATGTTGGTTTGTGTCTCTGGGCTCTTTGGGTCAGTGAAACTCATGGTTGGTGTTGTGTCTCTGGCTCTTTGGTCAGTGAAACTCATGGTTGTGTGTCTCTGGGCTCTTTGGGTCAGTGAAACTCATGGTTGTGTTGTGTCTCTGGGCTCTTTTGGGTCAGTGGAAACTCATGGTTGGTGTTGTGTCTTGGGCTCTTTGTCAGTGAAACTCAATGGTTTTGTCTTTCTTTGGGTCAGTGAAACTCATGGTTGGTGTTGTGTCTCTGGCTCTTTGTCAGTGAAACTCATGGTTGGTCTCTGCTCTTTGTGTCTCTGGGCTCTTTGGGTCAGTGAAACTCATGGTTGTGTTGTGTGGTTGTGAAACTCATGGTTGGTGTTGTGTCTGGGCTCTTTGGGGACTCTCAGAACTCCTGTGCCAGTTTGCCAGGTCCAATCAGAAGGACTTCAGAAGGACGCTCCACATTATTCCGCACAGCACCATTCTCAAGCGAAATGGGAAAGAAGAATGATCTTTCTAGTGCCGAAAAGAGGGAAATAGTTGAATGTCTTGGACAAGGTATGGAAACCATAGATATTTCACGAAAACTGAAGCGTGATCATCGCACTATTAAGAGGTTTGTAGCTGATTCAGCGCACACGCGGATTCGTGCAGATAAAGGCACAATGCGGAAGGTTTCTGCCAGACAAATCCATCGGATCAAGAGAGCGGCCGCTAAAATGCCATTACAAAGCAGCAAACAGGTCTTTGAAGCTGCTGGAGCCTCTGGAGTCCCGCGAACATCAAGGTGTAGGATCCTCCAGAGGCTTGATATTGTGCATGAACCTTCTAATCGGCCCCCCACAACCAGTGCTGACAAGCAGAAAGGGCTCCAAAGGGCCCCGAAATGCAGGAAGTCTAATTTTGAAACGGTCTTGTTCACTGATGAGTGCCGTGCAACGCTGGATGGTCCAGATGGATGGAGTGGCAGCAACGTCAGCGAGGAGGGGGCGGAGTCAGTAGAAGAGAGCTAGGCGGTCCCTGAAGATGTGAAAATGACCTCTGTAAAATATGTGGAGTTTCTGATTGACCACGTTCTTCCATGGTACAAAAAGAAGAACTGTGCTTTCCGTAACAAAATCATCTTCATGCATGACAATTCACCATCTCATGCACCATCTCATGCTGCTGAACACCTCTGCATCACAGGCTGCTCTGGGCACAAAAGAAGAGACACTCATGGTGTGGCCCCCATCCTCCCCTGACCTCAACCCTATTGAGAACCTTTGGAGCATCCTCAAGTGAAAGATCTCTGAGTGCAGGAGGCAGTTCACCTCCAAACAGCAGCTCTGGGAGAATGTTCTGACCTCCTGCAAAGACATTCAAGCAGAAACTCTCCACAAACTCCTGTCAAATAAGGGATCACCTTCTCAACAGAGGGCGCTGTAGTCTCTGTTTGTCCCTGGCTGTGGCTCCAGCTGAGGGCGCTGTAGTCTGTCCCTGGCTGTGGCTCCAGCAGAGGGCGCTGTAGTCTTTCTCTGTTTGTCCCTGGCTGTGGCTCCAGCTGAGGGCGCTGTAGTCTCTGTTTGTCCCTGGCTGTGGCTCCAGCTGAGGGCGCTGTAGTCTTGTTTGTCCCTGGCTGTGGCTCCAGCAGAGGGCGCTGAAGTCTTTGTCCCTGGCTGTGGCTCCAGCAGAGGGCGCTGTAGTCTCTGTCCCTGGCTGTGTCTCCAGCAGAGGGCGCTGTAGTCTCTGTTTCCTGAGCTGATGGTCCGAGTGTCAGTGCCACTGGCCTGTCGTCAGGTGATCCGGGGCTTCTTGGGGACAGAGACAATGATGGACGACTTGAAGCAGAATGTTACATGTTCAAATGTAACTGGACCTTTTCAGATGTTTAGATTGAAATAGCTTTTGTCAGTAAATCTGACCTGCTCATGCTTCTAATTTAACAAATGACCATTTTCTGTTCTTACTAACAATAACATGGTTTGAAACTCTTGTGCGGAATCATTTGGAACGGTGCCTTTTGAGCGCGAGGTTTGTTCCAGAACATTCCAGAACATTTGTACTCTAAAGGTCGATGACTTGACAGTTATGATGACTGTCATTTATATTGACTATTTGGCAAAATCAGAGGAAAATATAATTTGCATGATAATTTGGACTAATGACGTTGCCACAGACGGTTTTGAACGGTTCCAGTGAATTCACGTACGCTTCTGTCAAAGTAAGGAACTGGTTTGTAAAACGAATCATTTTGGTTTCAATTAAATATGTAAATTAAACAAATCACAGGGATCAAAGCGTTTTTGTAATCTGATTACTCGAGTTACTGGATGAATCGCTTCAGCCCCTCCCATGTCAGGTGAGCGTCTTTGTGCAGGACACGTGCAGCAGCGTGAAGGTCGTTTGGTCCTCAGACGCTGGCGCTTTGACAACGGATGGACTGAGGACCTGCGTCTAAAAGACCCCAAAGTAATTCTGATGTCATGATGCAAACGTAATGGTTCTAACGCAGTATGTGAACGGTTGTGAAAAGTCTTTGTTCTGGTCACTGAGCATGTTTTTCTTCTGCAGCTGAACTTCTTCCATCTCCACTGCTGAAGACGGTCTCCTGCTTCTGCACAATAAAGAACATTAAAGAACACACGGGCCGTTGTCTTCTTTGAATCATGCAAAAGAAGAGAATATGTCAGTATAATTCTCACAATATCAAGAGAATACGACACAACTGTCTTTGACTGTCTTTGACGTTTAGTTCTGATGCGTCTGACGAATCACCTGGAGGTCAAGGGTCATCTTTGTACATAAATATATACAAATACATATATAATATTGAGTGTCATACTGTTCAGTTCGTAGATGTTTCTTGTGATTCTTGTTTGAGTTCTTCGATCGTGTCATTTTTCCAGGATTCGTCTTCAAACTTTGGCTTTTCCTCTCTTAAAGTGGCGGAATGTTGGTGATGTGTGGAATGTTGGTGCTTTGTGACATTATCGTCATGGCAACTGTACGGAAATATGACTGAGCATGTCTGTCTTTGACTTCTCCGTAACAGACATGCTGTTTTCTATATTCATATAAATCATATATAAATGATTTATATCATTTATATATCCGGCTATCTATATAAACACAGATAGTCTAGTTTGTGTCGCTGTTGTATTGATCTGCTGAGTCATTGATCAGGTTCATTAGCTGAGTCATTGATCAGTAAAAGTCTTTGAGGATTTCATCAGGACTTGTCCATTTCAGCGCGGGGGTCCCTGCCACACGCGCGGGGGGAGTTCAGAGTAAAAAACACACACTCTTTTCAAACATATCACACGTGACAGCCTGACACACAACACACTTTGGGATTGTGTGATTGTAGTCAGTGTTTAAGTCAAGAACGCGCTTTTATCATGGGGGTTTGTGCTTAAACACTTGGTTCGTTCCGCCGCGGCCCCCCCCCCCCGCGCGGTGACGTGGTTCAGTCCATCCCGGCTTCTGCGCCGCGCGCCGCACGTGTCCACCGTGTTTTGCTCAAACATTTGGACCGTTTCACGCACTTCTCCGGCTTGTGCGGCGGTTACCGGGGGCTCGAGGCGTTTCGGAGTCGTTTGGACGCGCTGTCAACATGAAACGGCCGTGAAAAGGAGCTTTAATCCAAGGTGAACGTGGGAAGCGCGTGGAGACCGAAGAGGCGTGCGTCGCGTCGCCGTAGCCTGGGACCGAGGCGCCGGTAAGCGGGGTTTGCGCACGGTCGCCGCCGGTTTCGCGTGGATAATCTGTCTTTTTAAAGCACAAACTAAACGAGTGCCACGGACGCGGGAGTGTGCGCGTGACGGCGTTTTGTGTGTTTTAAACGGACGGCCCGCGGGCTCCGAGCGGTGCCACGTCAACGCGTTCGGGGTCCAAGTGACAGAACGATTTTGTGCCAAACGTGACAATAAAAGAGGCATAAAACCGTGTGTGACGCTGTCGAGTTGGTGAAATAAGAACTCTCAATGACAGTTCTGTCCCAGTCCAGGGCGAGCGTGAGGAGCACAAGCAAAAGAGGCAAAAAGAGGATTATTTACACGTTAAATGTGAATGTGACAATGTTTAGTGTTCATGGAGTAAAGTGTGGGGCCCTCAAGGGTCTAAAACAACCAGCACTTCACATGACATCATAAAATCGCACGTTCCTGTTGCATGATCACAAACTTTTAAAAAAATAATTAAAGAATCAGAAAGAGTTTATTGCCATTGTCAGTGAACAAACTTCACAGACACAGGAACTTGTCTCGGCCTTAAGGTGCAACATAAAACACTGAGCAATAATAAAACAACATATATTCAGTCAAACAAAAGGGCATTTAAGGGACAACTTAAAATTACTATAGTATAAAATAAAAATAAAAATAGGCAGTACACAAGTTATTTAAAGTTGTAGTGCAGAAAGTGACAGTGAGTGATGAAGAGTTGTAGTTAAAGTGGCAGGTGTTTAGAAGTGTTCATGAGTCCAACAGCAGAGGGAAAGAAACTATTCTTGTGGCGGGAGATTCTGGTCCGGATGGACCGTAGCCTCCTGCCTGAGGGGAGTGGCCTCCTGCCTGAGGTCCTGCTGCTCTGGGGAGTGGTTCAAATAGACCATGTCCAGGGTGAGAAGGGTCAGCTGTGATCCGACCTGCTCGTTCCAGAGCCCTGGAGACGTACAGGTCCTGCAGAGATGGAAGTCTGCAGCAGAACGCACAATGCGCTGTAGTCTCTGTTTGTCCCTGGCTGTGGCTCCAGCGTACCACACGGTGATGGTACAATCCAGTTTGTGTTGAACTCTTTAGAATAATTCGATGTTTGGATTTGTCAAAACCTTTTATTCAAACTGTTTTTGTGTGTGAACAACGGGCGTGTCCTTGCTGTAAAGCGCCTGAAGCCTTGAAAGTACAAAAGCGCTTTATAAAAGTTTTATAACGGTAAATGTCCTCTGGACTTGACTAAAACACGTTCAGACAGTGGAAGATTACATGCAAATGTCAAAAGAATACATGAACTGCTTTTCATCAATAATACAGTTTATTTCTAAATATTCTCACTCGCCATATTTCAACCTTCTGTTTAAATCTCTAAATGTGAAGTAGTGGTCAACTAATCGTGACAGAAAATGCTCTCAGACCGTCCTCTTCAGACCTTCTTCAGACCTTCTTCAGACCTTCTTCAGACCTTCTTCAGACCTTTAACCCTCGAGGTCTCGACATTTTTCAGCCACGAGCCTTAAAAAAACAAAAATAAGCTAAACTACCATATGTTCTCCGTTTGTGTTCCGCCAGGTTCCGCCAGGCTCTGAACGTGCTTGTTGTCCAGACGCGGCGCCTGAAGGACCTCCCCGCCCCCCGCCCTCGCCCCGTCAGCTCCAGCGATGGCGTGCCGTCAGTGTGGCTCGTCGGAGGTGGACGTGGACCACGCCCGCGGGGTCACCGTGTGCACGGGCTGTGGCTCGGTGCTCGAGGACAGTCTTATTGTGTCCGAGGTGGAGTTTGTGGAAGGCGGAGGCGGAGGCTCGCTCGCCGTCGGACAGTTCGTCTCATCACAAGGTCAGACGCACGCGGTTGGAGTCCCTGACTGCAGTGCCACAGAATGAACACTAGATGGGGTCACATCATCAGGGCGGGTTCTGTTCAAAGTCTAATGATCAAACGTGATGTTAAATCCAGGCCCAGTTTTCAAATCATCATTATTATTTATTTATTATTATTTATTATTATTTATTATTATTTATTATTATTTTTTATAATTATTATTTCATTATTTATTATGATTTATTATTTCATTATTATTTATTATTATTATTTATTCATTATTTATTCAGGAATCAGGATATATTTATTGCCATTGTCAATGAACAAATTCACAACATAGGAACGTGACTTGGTGACAGATGCGACATGAGAGACATGCATAAAGAGCATCAGCCACCGGGGGGCGGCTGTGAGGCGCCTGCAGGGAACTTGAACTCTTGGAAAATGAAAAACACTTTCAGCAATAAGCACACGATGATACACAACACATATTGAGTACATTACACGAGGTCAAACGTGATGGATATTTTCAGTGGATATTGGGGGAGGAGTCACAAACAAGAGAACACAAAGATTAGGATGAGGAATGTGCAGACAGTGAGTGAAGGCCGAATCTTGTTGGTGTAAGTGTGTGTGTGTCTTCAGCACGGCCTTGAACGCCTGTAGCTCTCCAGCCCGGGGCCAGATAAGGAAAGGGAGAGAGATACAGGGGCACAGCAGCGAAAAGAGAAATAAAGTACTTTTAATACATTTGTTGATCAATGATTTACGATCAAATGATCCAATCGTTTTCTGGTCCTCTGTGTGCGATCAGCTTGATTCATTGAGTTCCTCCGTCCGACAGCCAAAAGTTCCCATTTCCTTGATTGAATCCCCCAAAGTCTTTTGCATCTCCGTGGTCCTGAAATAAGATGTTCCGGTTCAGATCAGTGAGTTGCCACGTGCTGTGCTCAAGTCTCTGTTCGAGTCCTTTCATTCTTTCACTCAAATCCAAAAACGCCTTTGCTGTTGAAGTCAGACAGTTTGTTGGCTGAATTTTTCTGTCTTCCCAATTTTCCGATAGACCCACGGGCGACCTTACCGAGCCCAATGAGGAGGAATCCTGCTCTCATATTATTGTTATTGTTGTTATTCATTATTATTATTTATTGAATTATTATTTGCATCAGGCTGTATCAGATATAAGAGGATGGGAGGGCATCTGACACACACGGCGGTTACTAGTGGTGACTCGTGAACTCGTCGTGAACGAAACTCAAATGTCCTTTTCTCTCTGACGTCCCTGTGTTTTTCAGGCGGAGCCAAAAATCCCCACTTTTGGAGATTCTCACATTTTCTTTGGGTCGAGAATCCAGAGCTCGGACACTGCAGAAAGGTGAGGCTCCACCAGAGGGGCGCTACACACCCACAAGATGCGTGGGCGGGTGTGAGGGTCCACCGGAGGGCGCTACAACACCCACAGAATGCGTGGGCGGGTGTGAAGGGTCCATTGGAGGGCGCTACACACCCACAGATGCGTGGGCGGGTGTGAGGGTCCATTGGAGGGCGCTACACACCCACAGATGCGTGGCGGTTGCGGTCCAGGAGGCGCTACACACCCCAGATGGGGGGGTGTGAGGTCCACCGAGGGCGCTACACACCCACAGATGCGTGGGTGGGTGTGAGGCTCCACCAGATGGGCGCTACAACACCCGTTCTGTTCACTTTTGACACGCGTTTAAAGATGTGAAAACAAAGGTTTGTTAAATGTGGTTAAATCGGGGCTTTTTCTACTGCACTTTGAACTTCACTGGACAAAGTCGTTTTGTAGTACTTTCATGGCAACATCCTTGCTTTGTCCATGTCTCAGGTCTCGTCTCAGGTCTCGTCTCAGATCATGTCTCAGGTCTTGTCTCAGGTCAGGTCTTGTCTCAGGTCTTGTCTCAGGTCTTGTCTCAGGTCTTGTCTCAGGTCTTGTCTCAGGTCTCGTCTCAGGTCTCGTCTCAGGTCTCGTCTCAGGTCTCGTCTCATGCAGGTCTCGTCTCAGGTCTCGTCTCAGGTCCTCGTCTCTCGTCTCTCAGGTCTTGTTCTCAGGTCTTGTCTCAGGTCTTCTCTCAGGTCTTGTCTCAGGTCTCGTCTCAGGTCTCGTCCTCTCGTCTCAGGTCTCGTCTGCAGTGTCTCTCGTCTCAGGTCTCTCGTCTCGGTCTCTCGTCTCAGGTCTCTCAGGTCGTCTCAGGTCTCTCGTCTCAGGTCAGGTCTCAGGTCTCAGGTCTCAGGTCTCTCGTCTCAGGTCTCGTCTCTCGTCTCTCGTCTCGTCTCTCGTCTCTAGTCTCGTCTCAGATCATGACTCGTCTCAGGTCTTGTCTCAGGTCTTGTCTCAGGTCTTGTCTCAGGTCTTGTCTCAGGTCTCTCAGGTCTCTCGTCTCAGGTCTTCGTCTCAGGTCTCGTCTCAGGTCTCTCTCTCGTCTCTCGTCTCAGGTCTCTCGTCTCAGGTCTCTCGTCTCAGGTCTCTCGTCTCAGGTCTCTCGTCTCAGGTCTCGTCTCTCGTCTCAGGTCTCGTCTCTCGTCTCTCTGTCTCAGGTCTCGTCTAAGTCTCTCGTCTCAGTCTCTCGTCTCTCAGGTCTCGTCTCTCGTCTCGTCTCTCGTCTCAGGTCTCTCGTCTCAGGTCTCTCGTCTCAGGTCTCTCGTCTCAGGTCTCGTCTCTCGTCTCAGGTCTCGTCTCTCGTCTCGTCTCTCGTCTCAGGTCTCTCGTCTCAGGTCTCGTCTCAGGTCTCGTCTCAGTCTCTCGTCTCAGGGTCTCGTCTCTCGTCTTCGTCTCTCGTCTCAGGTCTCTCGTCTCAGGTCTCTCGTCTCAGGTCTCGTCTCAGTCTCGTCTCTCGTCAGGTCTCGTCTCTCGTCTCGTCTCTCGTCTCAGGTCTCGTCTCAGGCGTCTCAGGTCTCTCGTCTCAGGTCTCTCGTCTCAGGTCTCGTCTCTCGTCGTTCAGGTCTCGTCTCGGGTCTCGTCTCTTCGTCTCGTCTCTCGTCTCAGGTCTCGTCTCAGATCATGACTCCACTCAGGTCTTGTCTCAGGTTTGTCTCAGGTCTCGTCTCAGGTCTCGTCTCAGGTCTCGTCTCTCGTCTCAGGTCTCGTCTCAGGTCGTCTCTCGTCTCAAGGTCTCTCGTCTCAGGTCTCGTCTCTCGTCTCGTCTCTCGTCTCAGTCTCTCGTCTCAGGTCTCTCGTCTCAGGTCTCTCGTCTCAGGTCTCGTCTCTCGTCTCAGTCTCGTCTCGTCTCTCGTCTCTCGTCTCTCGTCTCAGGTCTCTCTCGTCTCGTCTCAGGTCTCTCGTCTCAGGTCTCGTCTCAGGTCTCTCGTCTCAGGTCTCGTCTCTCTCTCGTCTCGTCTCTCGTCTCAGTCTCGTCTCTCGTCTCAGGTCTCTCGTCTCAGGTCTGGTCTCTCTGGTCTCAGGTCTCTCGTCTCATCGTCTCAAGTCTCTCTCGTCTCAGGTCTCTCGTCTCAGGTCTCGTCTCAGGTCTCGTCTCAGGTCTCGTCTCAGGTCTCTCGTCTCAGGTCTCTCGTCTCAGGTCTCGTCTCTCGTCTCAGGTCTCGTCTCTCGTCTCAGGTCTCGTCTCGTCTCGTCTCAGGTCTCGTCTCAGATCATGACTCAGGTCTTGTCTCAGTCTTGTCTCAGGTCTTGTCTCAGGTCTCGTCTCAGGTCTCGTCTCGTCTCAGGTCTCGTCTCAGGTCTTCGTCTCAGGTCTCTCGTCTCAGGTCTCTCGTCTCAGGTCTCGTCTCAGGTCTCTCGTCTCAGGTCTCGTCTCTCGTCTCAGGTCTCGTCTCAGGTCTCTCTCTAGGTCTCTCGTCTCAGGTCTCTCGTCTCAGGTCTCGTCTCTCGTCTCAGGTCTCGTTCTCTCTCAGTCTCTCTCGTCTCTCGTCTCTCGTCTCTCGTCTCAGGTCTCTCGTCTCAGGTCTCTCGTCTCAGGTCTCTCGTCTCAGGTCTCTCGTCTCAGGTCTCGTCTCTCGTCTCAGGTCTCTCGTCTCTCGTCTCAGGTCTCGTCTCAGGTCTCGTCTCAGATCATGACTCAGGTCTGTCTCAGGTCTTGTCTCAGGTCTTGTCTCTCGTCTCAGGTCAGGTCTCGTCTCAGGTCTCTCAGGTCTCGTCTCAGGTCTCAGGTCTCAGGTCTCAGGTCTCAGGTCTCTCTCAGGTCTCTCGTCTCAGGTCTCTCGTCTCAGTCTCTCAGGTCTCAGGTCTCGTCTCAGGTCTCGTCTCAGGTCTCTCGTCTCAGTCTCTCGTCTCAGGTCTCGTCTCTCGTCTCAGGTCTCGTCTCTCGTCTCGTCTCTCGTCTCAGGTCTCGTCTCTCGTCTCTCGTCTCAGGTCTCTCGTCTCAGGTCTCTCGTCTCAGGTCTCTCGTCTCAGGTCTCTCGTCTCAGTCTCTCGTCTCTCTCGTCTCGTCTCGCTCTCTCTCGTCTCGTCTCGTCTCTCGTCTCGGGTCTCGTCTCTCGTCTCTCGTCTCGTCTCTCGTCTCAGTCTCGTCTCAAGATCATGACTCAGGTCTCGTCTCAGGTCTTGTCTCAGGTCTTGTTCAGGTCTGTCTCAGGTCTCGTCTCGTCTCGCTCTCTCTCAGGTCTCTCGTCTCAGGTCTCTCGTCTCAGGTTCTCGTCTCAGGTCTCGTCTCAGGTCTCTCGTCTCAGGTCTCTCGTCTCAGGTCTCGTCTCTCGTCTCAGGTCAGGTCTCGTCTCAGGTCTCGTCTCAGGTTCTCTCGTCTCAGGTCTCTCGTCTCAGTCTCGTCTCAGGTCTCGTCTCAGGTCTCTCGTCTCAGGTCTCTCGTCTCAGGTCTCTCTCTCGGGTCTCGTCTCTCGTTCGGGTCTCGTCTCTCGTCTCGGTCTCGTCTCTCGTCTCGGGTCTCGTCTCTCGTCTCTCGTCTCGTCTCTCGTCTCAGGTTCGTCTCAGATCATGATCAGTCTCGTCTCAGGTCTTGTCTCAGGTCTTGTCTCAGGTCTCGTCTCAGGTCTCGTCTCTCGTCTCAGGTCTCGTCTCAGGTCTCTCGTCTCAGGTCTCTCGTCTCAGGTCTCTCGTCTCAGGTCTCTCGTCTCAGTCTCTCGTCTCAGGTTCGTCTCTCGTCTCAGGTCTCGTCTCAGGTCTCTCGTCTCAGTCTCGTCTCTCGTCTCAGGTCTCTCGTCTCAGGTCTCTCGTCTCTCGTCTCAGGTCTCTCGTCTCAGGTCTCTCGTCTCAGGTCTCTCGTCTCAGGTCTCTCGTCTCTCAGTCTCAGGTCTCGTCTCTCGTCTCGGGTCTCGTCTCTCGTCTCGTCTCTCGTCTCAGGTCTCGTCTCAGATCATGACTCAGTCTTGTCTCAGGTCTCGTCTCAGGTCTCGTCTCAGGTCTCGTCTCAGTCTCGTCTCTCGTCTCAGGTCTCGTCTCAGGTCTCTCGTCTCAGTCTCTCGTCTCAGGTCTCTCGTCTCAGGTCTCTCGTCTCAGGTCTCGTCTCTCGTCTCAGGTCTCGTCTCTCGTCTCGTCTCTCGTCTCAGGTCTTGTCTCAGATCATGACTCAGGTCTCGTCTCAGTCTCGTCTCGGTCTCAGGTCTCTCGTCTCAGGTCTCTCTCTCGGTCTCTCGTCTCATCTCGTCTCTCGTCTCGTCTCGTCTCAGGTCTCGTCTCAGGTCTCGTCTCAGGTCTCAGGTCTCAGGTCTCGTCTCAGGTCTCGTCTCAGGTCTCGTCTCAGGTCTCGTCTCAGGTCTCGTCTCAGGTCTCTCAGGTTCGTCTCAGGTCTGGTCTCAGGTCTGTCTCAGGTCTCGTCTCGTCTCTCGTCTCAGATCAGGTCTCTCGTCTCAGGTGTCTCGTCTCTCGTCTCAGGTCTGGTCTCAGGTCTCGTCTCGTCTCAGGTCTCGTCTCAGATCAGGTCTCTCGTCTCAGGTGTCTCGTCTCTCGTCTCAGGTCTGTTCTCAAGGTCTGCTCTCAGGTCTCGTCTCAGGTCTCGTCTCGTCCTCTGGTCTCAGGTCTGGTCTCAGTCTCGTCTCAGGTCTCGTCTCAGGTCTCGTCTCAGATCAGGTCTCTCGTCTCAGGTGTCTCGTCTCTCGTCTCAGGTCTCGTCTCAGGTCTCGTCTCAGGTCTCGTCTCAGGTCTCGTCTCAGGTCTCGTCTCAGGTCTCGTCTCAGGTCTCGTCTCAGGTCTCGTCTCAGGTCTCGTCTCAGGTCTCGTCTCAGGTCTCGTCTCGTCTCTTCGTCTCAGGTTCTCGTTCTCAGGTCTCGTCTCTCGTCTCAGGTCTCAGGTCTCGTCTCAGTCTCGTCTCAGGTCTTGTCTCGTCTCTCGTCTCAGATCAGGTCTCTCGTCTCAGGTGTCTCGTCTCAGGTCTGGTCTCAGGTCTCGTCTCAGGTCTGGTCTCAGGTCTTGTCTCGTCTCTGGTCTCAGGTCTGGTCTCTGTCTCTTGTCTCTGTTGCAGCGCGGGCTCAGATCATGACTCTGGGCCAGCAGCTGCAGATGAACCAACACTGTTTGGACACGGCGTGTAACTTCTACAGAATGGCGCTGAGCAAAGGTCTGACCCGCGGCAGGAGGAACTTACACGTGGTCGCCGCGTGCATCTACATGGTCTGCCGGACCGAGGGGACGCCACGTATCCTTCAGTCTGTGACCCGCTTTAGCACATCGCACGTTCTGAGCGATTAATGCCCCACTACGTCACTTTTTAAAGCTTGTCCAGGTGGAACCGCCTCCTGCTCGTTTCCATGGAAATGAGATGGATAGATAGATATATAGATATATAGATATATATAAATATATAAATAAATAATCCACACTATGGCATGAAACTCATCCAT
>BJKM01001470.1:0-34942 GCA_015082035.1 Chaenogobius annularis | reverse complement strand
TCTTCAGGAGTGGGGCATTCAAAGTTACCAAATATTTGGGTATAAACTTTATGGTTAGACAGTTTGCAAACCTTCATTTCCATGCCGATTCACAGAAGCATGCTTTTCAAATTAAACTGAGGCGTCAGAACCCTATTTAGTCACAAGCGGAGAACAAAGCACGGCCTGCACGAGGACGCGTCAGCAACGCACAGCATTACAAGAGCGGAGATCTCAGATTGAGAATGATTCTTGGATGAGAGTCGAAACTTTTTGTTTTCTCAAAACAGTCCAGATGACTACAACTGAATCTTGTTCTACATACCTACTCCAGCTTTGAGAAAAATAGTCAACAATATTGTCATTGTTGACATCGTTTCTTGCGGCTTTAATTGACATTCCTGTTTTAATGTTAATTTTCACAGAGCTGTCAAGAGATGTACAGTAAACAAACAATTTCTGATAAATAATTTGGCAATAATTAAACATATCGAGTTAGTTTTACAACACTAACCCAGCTCTCCATATGACATGTCGGCTCTTAAGTCCATGTGAAGTGTAGAGCTGTGTGCTTACAGACCTGTGGGGGCAGGTAGCGCGTGTTGGAGGGAAACTCATCGAAGGGCTGAGCTGGGACGCGGCACACTCTGAAGGGCTCCGTGTGCATCTCGCTCAGGGGAGAGAAGGGCTCCTTCATCGGGGTGCACAGAGACGGAGGCTCGTTACAGATCTGCACCACAAAAACAAGTCTGGTCAAGTCGGCCGATTTTTCTCCAGTTTGACAATTTTAGTGCAGTTTTTAATGTTACTTCCTGGTTGGACATGAGCAGCAAAGGTAGGTAGATAGGTAGAGGTAATTCCATAACTGTTACCTAGCAACCATACTATAAACAAGGGCCAAAATCCATATAATTAAAAAAATAGTTATGCTTTGACAAACAATATTTGTTAACCTTTATTTTGTATTTGGATAAAATGTAAAACTATCGTACATATTTACCACAGGTTCCATCTCATCAAACAACGTCATCAACAGAAAAACCTGTCATATGCACTATAATATATTATGCTTTTTAAACTACGATTTCTCAAGGGTGCTTTACCATTACTTTTGTCCGAGCCAAATGCAAACACATGTAAATCATGAGATCATTTTCCACATGTGTTCACAAGCTTTTGACAATTTTATCTTGTAAGACCTTGTGGCATGATATCTTATCCCATCCCTAACTGATAACTTTAGTTTCATGTTCACTGTCAGCCTCTAAGATTGCTGAATATTGGACAACCTAAATCTAGTCTTTTGTTTAGCCTGTGTGGGCTGTGCTGCACTGCAGCCACCAGGGGGCATACTACACCCACACAGAGCCCTCGCTCTGCAGCTGCGTGCTGATGACTCAAGGCCCTTCTGTTAGAACTCACAGTTCTCACAAACATCTCATGTCACATCTCCAACCGTGGGCCTGGACGCTGAACCAGACCTGAGCACCACTGCGCCTTGCTCACCCGTCTGACCAGCCAATGCCAGCGCAAGCACACGGCTCCTGATGGAATTACGGTGGCATGTATGCAGCGCTTTAGAACTGAATCAATGTTGAACCTGATTGTTTACATTAGAGGGAAGATTCAGAATGTGAACGAATGACTCCAATCACAGCACAAACTGTTCTTTAAACTCTAATATATTTGAATATTCTCATCTCAATTTAACACCACAGGCAATGGTGGGCCATTTTACATATGTAAATCACATTTTTACAGCACCTCGAAGATGATTTTGCTTTGATCACAATTCACAAATAAAAGTTATCTTATTATGTTATAATTTGTCTACATTAGTTCCTTTTTGTCCACCATCTGATAAAGAGGGTAAGCTTATTTTTAGTCAAATCAATCAGGATCTGTTAGTCTCAAAACCCACAAATAAAAAATGAATCTAACATTTAAATAGACCTCTTATAGGAATTCTGCCCAGACTTTTTTACAACCCTAAATCTCATTTTTAGTTATTCTGGTTTCAGCTTTTGAAATGGGAATTGTCAAAAGCAAACAAAGTTTATACTTTCAACAGCTGCTTTCCTCCCAATTATGTTTACCTAAAGAATCCAGACAAGATTTGAAATCTGATGAATATTTGTGCATTGCTTGTGATCACTTAAAATCAGTAAATCAGAGTCCAAAACTACAGTGTCTCAGCCCTAAGAGCTCAGACATGCGTTCGTACTCGAAAGAGTCAGGAACAGATTGAATTGGTTTTTTTCAGGGAAAGTCGACTATAATGACATTTATGAGTTGACTACAACCATCTCCTTCTTCTGAGAACTCACACTTCACTGTGATTGGTTAAATGCACCTGCCGCACAGAGAGCATGACAGAGGCTGACCAATATGAGGAGTGGGTGGGGTAAATATCAGCTCGTCACAGGATCAGACAATTCCATTCCATCTTTTCTTGTCATAACCCTAAGTACAAGCCTAATTGGCCGTCGTTGTGATGTTGTCGTTAGCAAGGTCATAACAAGTCAAGTCAAGTATTTGGGTTTTAATTTGTTTCTATTAAGATTCCCCATAACAGTTGAGTCTGCTGAATGAGTGACTGACTCTGATCATTAAAGAAAAATAAGACATGAATGGAAAGAAAGGCCTTGGACCATAACTGGCCTAATGTTTAGTGAAATGCATCTATTTGTGGTGACAAAGAGCGTTATCTACGTCCCTACTAACCTCATTTACCCTCTCTAAGTTGTATTTAGAGTGATTCATGTTTGAGTAATCTTAATTCTCCTGCGGACAAGACACCATTGCTCCGACCACCGTTTCCACCGAACTCCCAGACATACACTGAGATGGACGTCGTTATTTCGGTCTAATATTGTTTTCTAATCTGTCGGTAGTACTGCAGCTAGCTATTATTTAAGTAGTAGCCTAATCAGGGATCATTTTTTATTATAGTCATGCTGTACTTTTTAAATACATTATCAACCAAATAAAGGTTAAAATATGGTGACTGAAGCTCTCTAGATGGAGAATATTTATGAAAAAAGTGTAACATTTATGTAAATAGGAAATAGTTGATTCTTTTTTGACATTTTGATTGTTAACAAAGATCTTTTTGCGAGTGCTTTAGAGTCTGTTTAGTCACATAATGATTACAAAAATAATATTTATTGTTGTAGCTCTGGCCACCACATGGTCCGGCAGAGCAAAGCCTTGATGCGATGACCTTTACAGTGACGAAAAAGGGACAGACTCATTTCTTTTGTTGAAGGACAAATATCATGTGGTATTTGCATTGTTCTTGGCCTTTAAACGTGCTCTTGAGTACCAATCCTTTGGCTATGCTTAAAATAATAATGTCTCCAGGATTAGACTTAGCGCTCCATCTACTGGCAGCAGAAAGAATTACATAGATACGCAAACCTAGATTGACCCCGACATGCCAATTTGACGGCGGAAATGTTCAGATGATTTATGGACTTAAAAACGGTATGGAAGATCTCTGAGCTCTAACTTTGATGTCACAAAAGTGGAAAAATCCTAACGGAGTGTTTGTGAGGCTCAAAAGGAGAGGACTTAGAGGGAGAGGGGAGTGTGACTAAAAACATTGGTATCATTAGTGTTCTTGCAGTACTTTTGGCTCAATGTTGTGATTTAAGATGATCCATATATGTCAGATAATATCCGTTCTTGCCCCGGTCCGCCCCGGTCCATCCCGGGACTCTGCTGAGCCTGAGCCGTGTGAGTTTTAGCACACAGCGGAAATCTGGTTTGCTCCAAGCCGCTGCTACAGTAATTACTGTCCTGTGGTTGCTAAGAGATGCTTCCTTTGACTTCTCTTCCCCCCCCCCTCACCTCTCTCTCCCTCCCTCTCTCTCTCCGTCCCTCTCTCTCTCCGTCCCCTCCTCAAGAAGACTGCAAACACATGGCCGCCGACATAGCAGAGTAGAGAGAGGGGCAGGAGACACTGGAGGCAGAGGGAAGAGAAAGAACAGAGCAGGAAAAAATGACTTTGTGTTGTATCTGCGCGAGCGAGAGAGTGAGAGGAGGGGAGGGAGATGGTGCAGAGAATGTCATAAACCCAATCCAGCTGGAGAAATGCAGCACACGAGTGAAAAAGACCAAAGACAGCTGGAGAGAGAGCGCGAGAGAGCGAGCACAGGAAGGAGGGTGGAGCGGGTGGAAATGGGAAACAGACGGGGGGCTTCCTTTTAAAGTGCTCCGTCTAAGCCCGGCCATTCAGAGGCATGTGTGAGGGCCGCGTGGAGCAGCGCTGACCCGGGGCCCCACAGAGGAGCCCAGTCGCTGCAGTGGGGCCCAGGGTTTGGAAAATGAAACTGCAAACGCTAAAAATACTAATAATAATTTATGAATTGACTTTTTCAGTCTAATGAAGTCTTTTAAATGTTCAGAGTTTGAGTAATACAGTGATTCCCAAACTGTGGTACGCAGAATTAATGTGTAATGCGAAGAAGAAAGAAAAATGTCCATATTGTCATTATTTGGATCTTCAGGCTAGTCTCTTTCTTCTTCGCATATATATATATATATATACACACACACACACACACACACACACACACACACACACATATATACACATATGTGTTTTTATATAACAGAAATTTGTTTGTCAAAAAGTACTTTCAAATATCGCAGTAATATTGTGTACCGCAGTCATTTCCTACATCGTGCTGCCCCAATGCCAGTGTCAAACCATCCACCAGAAAAGTTACATGATGCACCTTTAAATGCATCTAAATTAACAATTAACAAACATAGATTTTTAAAGTCTATTGCCATTTTTTTTCTTCACCTGCCAAACTTCTAAAAAGGCTTAATCTCCGGCACAAAAGTTACTATTTGAATTTGTCACGTCAGGAAAAAAGCCACACTATTTTCTGCACAAACATCCAAGCGTTACCCTAAAATTAGCAATTACTACGGCCTTGTTAACGTAAAAGCTTACATTTACCTTCTCGTTTCATTGCGGCACTTGGCAACATTCTGTAGTAACATCAAAACGGGCAGATTGTTAACTGTGTGACTAAGCTAACATCTGTGAGGGGGAGCAGATAAGAGCGCGTTTCCTGCCGTAGTTGAAATTAGAAGTTGGTGTTTAGCTGTGGGGTGTAAACCTGGGGTCTTTGTGGTGGTTTTGACGTACTGGTGTCTTTACAGAGACTGAAATGTGTTGCATGTGTGTGGAAGAGTGAAGAGGAAGGGAAAGCACAGAGAAAAGCTAAGTCCACAATGTATGGTTTGGTGTGATTGTATTTAAGGGGACATTTTATGGAAAATCATCTTTACTGAGCTTTTAACCTCGTTACAACAGTGTTTCCTCATCATTAGTTTTAGAGTTGTATTTTGATTGATTCCTGCATGTTTGAGTTACACCTGTTTTATCCTGCAACTGAGGCTCAAGTGCTCAGAAAAGTCCTGTTTCACCTTACCCCTATCCCCTCCCACATCCTTGTACTTTATTATTATTATTTGAAAATTGAACTCCGAGTAATACACACAGGATTCTAAACTGTTTGCCGCTTGTTACAGTGAAATGTCACGATTAAGAGGCGGGGCTTATCAGTTCTGTAGTTTAGAACAGGAAGTCAATGGACCGGTTTCTATTATTAAGCCGTTTTAGATAAATATTGTGGTTTACAATGATGATATTCTTTTCAATGTGTCTATAATGAAGTCTATATTATAAAGGGTCTACATTATCATTATTTGTAGTATTACATTTATTTGTTTAATCATGTTATCTGCTAAACATACCAGGAGGCAAGCTCTGTCCTTGTTCTTGTGAGCCATTGTGATGATCCTTTAAGAGCCTCACTCCGAGGCCAGCCTACCTTCAGCAGGCACAGTATCTCCCAGTGTTTTTGGCCCGTAGGCTTTATTGGATAGGACAGTGCAGCAAAGCCGCTGCAGCCGGCCCGCTCGGCAAGTATGTGCTCTACACACTCGACCATCGAGCACACCTGTGCTATGTATTTATTGACTCATTAACGAAATTTATTTAAAGCCAAGGCATCGAAAGTTGGCACCCAAAATGCCCGTCTGCTCTAGACTCAGGCTGAGTCTGATGGCAGAACACCGTGAAAGTTTTCTTAAAAGGCAGAGGGTGTGAAAACATGAAATAGTTCAGTTACGCCGGGCATGTGTGCAAAACTTTATTAAAATGTAAAATGCGGTTACCTCGACCGCCCTACCTTCAACTTGAAAAAATGCCATGGAACGCTGCTCAAACTGGTAATTCCTCCTCGTTAACTTGGAGATAATCAAGGGCCCACTTCACATGAGATATCTCAACAATGTTACAACAATGACAATCTCACACAACTGGATCTGAGTGGTGAACCAAAACAAAAACCATGTAAACAATTGTTACATGTTAAATCCAAACATGTTAGAGGCATCTGTATAACATTTACATAACTTTAGTCTAAAGTTTAGCATTAGCCAAACTGTTTGCATTCATTCAGTGTCTGGAAGCAGCATTAGAACAGGACTAACTCAGCCGTCCATTGCACTTCATTATGACAATATCACCAGCAGTGTCTGTCCTATTGTCACGCAGCAGTTTGATATCCCTGCTACAGGTTATCTACACATGGAACCAGCTCCCAAGGCAAAACCAGGGGAAAGGTCACATCTCAATAGGGCAGACCGATTAATTGCATTTGCGATTACAACGCGATGATGGCCCTTTCAGAGGCCACACGTGTGGAAGGAGCAGCTCCGCCTGTGCGGCCCTATGAGTGCAGCAGCTGTCTGCAGTCTGCAGCTTTATTGTTTTACGCCTCCACGTGTTTGCGCGTCACTTTTCTCTGTGTGGTTCAAGTGCACGTTAAATCAGGTTGACGTGGTGATATCAGCCTTTTCAACACTGCCACTGCGAAGGATTTGGCTTTCATAGCAAAACTCGCTTCGCTAATGTCTATGGCAATTTGTGTATTTGTCAAATGGATGTAACCCCTTTAGCCCCTTATTCCATGCGCGTTAGTGGGACCCCTTGGACTCTTTCACTCCTCCCTTTTCTGTTCAAGTGTATATAGTTAAACTTATGCCTCAAACTGTCCCTCCCTCTGCAATATAGGACTATATAACAGTTGGTTGTGCGTTTCTATCACTCCCTCATTCCATGCGCGTTAGTGATAAATGTGAAATGAGCTCGAGTTGATCCACGATGACGCAGTGGCCAAATGAAAAGTTGTATGCTTCCCACTGCGGAGTTATGTACGTTCGTGCTCAGACCAAGGCAGAAAGCCTGCTGACTATGACCCCGACACTGAAAACATCTGGCATTATTATGGTTAATATGGTTCATTTGGGATTAAATAGGTGAAAAACAATATCAAATTAAAAATACAATACGTCAAAATAAAAAAGTTAATTATTATATGAATTGATTTGAACGCAATGAAAATAATTGCAATTAAATTGCAATATTCCTTTTTGGCAAAATCGTTCAGCCCTATCTAAACCATGAACATGCAACACAATCTGGCAGAAAACAGAGATATCATCTTTTTATCCCATTGGTCCAAACAGCAGGGTAAAGCTGATCGTTCTCATAGCACTTGTGCAGTTTTCAAACTCTCCACAGGTGCCGTAAGTGCACATGTTTGAATGGGAGTTTGGTGCAGTCAGAAGCTAACAAACTACTAGCGCACCATATTGTGTGCTGCTATTTGTTAGCTCTCAGGATACAACTCGCCTTTGCTTCACTTCTCTTTGTGGAGCACAGGTCTCCGACCGCAACATTGGGATGCCAGATCACCATGGTGACACCGTCAGTGGCTTACTCACTGAAGCTCGTGAACCCCCCCACAGCCGCTGCCTAGCAACTGCGGTGCACTGGATTTCCTGTACATTCACAGTCATTCCTTAAAGAGGAACTTCAGCACACAGCATCTTTAGTTCACATTTAGTTCCTTCATCAACTTTTCATCAGAAAGACGCTTTGAATCCAAAACAGATACCTTTGTCATACATAGTGCAATAAAAACAAAAGGCATATTCTGTGCAAAATTCAGGTGAAATTGTGGGTCTTGTTTATTACAAAACAATAGATGTTTGTAGAGTGTGTGTGTCTTTTAAAACACTGGCTGTGCTTGATTACAACTTTGATTTAGTGCCTAGTTTTTCTGATGGCAATTGCAGAAAAGTTTTAGAAACAAGTATTTGTAGAAGATAGCAATTATGTCAAAGCAATTCAATTGTATACTATATTGAAGGAGTTTAGTAATACTCGGTCTAGTCCTCCTCCAAGTGTGCTTACACGTGGACACTGAATAACACAAGCTACATTGAGAAGTTAAGCAGCAGATTCCTGAATGAATTTTGCCCTAGGGCCAAATTTTTCACATGGTTGTCATAGTGGAATGCATCTCTGTACTGAGGTCACTGTGAGAACAGCCTTTCAAATGTGCAACATGTGTGTAGTGCTACACAAAACCCAATGAACTTTAAAAATATACCATGTTTATTGTGCCTCAGCCTGTATAAGAAGATGCACAGATGGTTTGTTGTTAGTTTATTCTAAATAATCATGAGTCATGATGGTAAGAATGATGTAAACAGACTTACTGGTAAACCGTCCTGTGGACTATCATCATCTCCAAAAGACCGACAACCTGCAACACAAGAAAAACGTTCATCCGATGAAGACTTAAGACCATTGTCCTTAGTCATTATTGTAGTCACATTCTCTTCCAGTCAGGAGACCCAAACACATGCCTGTATGCACTTCAGAACAAGATAGGCCTTTATAAACCATCACCTGAACTGAAATATTAAACTGTGCCCAACTCAGTCGGGCAAACTGAATTTCTTTTGTTAGAAATCCAGTTTGCCCGAATTTCTAACTAAAATACGAAATGAGGAATTGTAGGCAATAACAACTTTCTGAGGTATCCATTTGGATTTTGGAACAATAGTACTACTAATAGTAACTTTATTCCCCATTTGAACCTGGCACAGACCTCCTCATGTCCTGCATGAGGAGTTGGGGCAGAGTAAGGCCTCATTAGCAGCCTGTGTGCGTTCAGGGAGAAAGCACACCACCACATGGCAACAGTGCAGCCAGTCTCCACACTGTTACATGTGTTAGCATGTGTTAGCATGTGTTAGCATGTGTTAGCCGCTGTCGCCCCTTCCATCTGTCAGTCTGTCTCCGTCTCAGTCACATGACACGCTGGCTGATGTGTTCCTCCACTTTTCCAGAAAGAGAAAACAGGCTTCCTGCAGCACGACTCAGCCAGCGCTGTGTGCCCAGCGTTGCCATGGCAACAGAGGACAGCAAGACCGATATATACACAAAGTGTGCGCGTGGACCGAGAGAGGAAAAACATATTCTCTGTGGGTTGTGAGTGTGAGGACGTGGCCGGCCCAGCAGCAGAGCGATGCAACAGGAATACAGAACAAGTACCTGGCTGTTACACAACGCCTCACTCAGCACTGCATGCCACACAGAACGGAGCAGCCAGCCTCACAAACACGCACCGCACTACATTTAAGGGCTCATCCACGTCCTTGGAATGACACCGTTAAAGCATGCTGAAAATGGAGCAATAATAAAACTCAAATCTGTCAAGTTCAAAGTCTGCATTTTCTGTTAATTGGCTTTAAACAGAACATGTTCACTCTTCATCATCAGATAAAGCAGAAAAGGCTTCAGAGGCTTCATCTGGACAATGTTTTTATTACCATAACATTTCAACTTTGGGCAATATAGGGTCTAGCTAAAACCATTGCCACAAAAATTATTACTTTGTATTAAAGGAGATTTATTGTCTTTAGAGTGATTCCTGCACGTTTGAGTAATCTTTATTCTCCTCTGGACTCGACGCTATTCAGTTCCACCGCTCCCCAGATCCCCCACCGATACAAGCCCACTGCTCTGCACTCACTTCTGCAATTTTTTCTTCTTAAACTGTGACACATGTAGGATTTGCCCAATCGGCAGCCATTTGGGCAAAAACATTTTTTTAAACACAGCGGTGCTTCGGTTTGATGACGTGCATATAACATAGATATTGGTATGGCTGTGAGGGGGTGCTTTCGGCGTGCGCTGGGGGTGTGAAAGGAAGGAGACAAAAAGGTCTGGAGGAAAAAGGGAGAAAAAAAAATGGGGAAAAAAAAAAAAAAAAAAAAAGTATAAGAAAAAAAAAAAAAACAAAAAAAAAAAAAAGAAAAAAAAAAAAAAAAAGGAAAAATTGTGGCATCTTTTTTGGAGTGGTGTGAAAAAAGCAAAATAAAAAAAAAGAAAAGGGTGAAAAAGAAAAGTGGAACTATAACATAGATATTAAACAGACAAAAGCGCAATAGGTCTTTTTTTACGCATTCAAATTGACAGCCCTAATATTCGGTGTAAGCCCTCATTCGACCAGGAGTGTTCCATTGTAGTCACCACTACCGGACACTGTTTTTAGAAAAACAAGACGTTTTGACTCTCAAAGAGTCCTAATATTATATATCATGTACAATCTGTATCCAGACCAAAGCTGTGAATTCTACTCACCCAAGTATGATACTAGGTTTAGTGCTAACTATACAAATACTTTTGTAATACAAGCAAGAGGTAATTGTTTTCTCTTTGCATGTAGTGCTACAGAATAGATGATAGATCTGTTCACTGGATTAAGTTAGAAACCAAAGCAGCAAAGTGAACGCTTTAAACTGATACACAATGCGCACCACTTTTGAGAGTGGTTTAATGAGCCGGGCCTCCATTGACTCAAACTGGACCGGTCAAAACAAGGCAAAGAAATAGTTTTCAACTTTAAATAATGCAACTTGAAGTGAAATTGCTCTTTTTCATTCACACCATGACTCAAACAGTTACATTTAGTCTCTTTGGCTGTATGACTTAAAATAGTTTGACAGTGAATATACTTATATTTTCTAAGGTTTGTTTTATCGCCAATATTGCTACATCCGTGCCAGGCCGATCTACACAGGAAGTAGAGTTTTATCTGTGCAGCTGGCATAGATAAGATCACATGTGGGCGGGGTTGTACCTGGGTGAGCAAACAGGTAGAGCAGGGCTAATCAACGCAAGGATATCTCTCCTGGAGCGCACGCTAAGGCAGCTTTTACCGCTTGACAACAAACGCGAAGAGGCTGCAGAGAGTGTGCCGTGTTCTTAGACATCCACCCAGATCAGCTTACAGGTAATGGAGGGCTGCCACGCAAAGGCAACGTTACTCTTAAAAAGGGAACTCCACACACCGGCTGATAAGGACGGTAACAAAGTTGTACTGATTTGTTTGATAAAAAACACAACAAATATACAAACATGTGGCTTTATGCGCAATTTTGCAGAGGGGTAGAGAAAGGACAACACACAATAGACTGTTTTTGTCTGTGGAATATTGTTGTGTGACTACGCCTGAAAGTCAAGATTCCTTATCTGGGTTTGGAATGATTTTACAGCTAAAATGAGTCAGACATAAGTGATAGAAAGCTTGACCAATGACTAGGGATGTTGATTAAAAAAAATACGATTTAAAAAAAAATAAATCTATTTACCTAAATATTGGAATTCTTTGAATCGCAAAAATTGGTCATATCTGCCAGGACAGTAGAGGGCAGCACTGTATCTCGAAGCACCCATTCGGTCCAACTCTGCCACACAGCTTAATACTTTAAAACGGGATTCTTAGACAAAGGGCCGGGCCCACAGTAAGGCTGCGAGCGACTCCTTCAAGGCCACACAGTCGGTAGAACCCAGGTTACTTTGTGCAGAAGAAAACATTCATAAATCGGGCCTTGAGGTTGAAAAGGTGAAGAACCCCTGCCGTAATATATGGCCTGTATAAGAAGTGACAGGTGATGAATTCCTTCTGAAAGCAGTACTTGATGTGCCCAGTATTAACAAAGTATCAATCCTTTCACTGCGAAGCACTCAGTATCAATACCAGTCTGAGTGTCTTCTTTCATTTTGTGGAAGACTTCCAAAGTCATAGACACAATATAAAAACTTCTAATTCTTTCCTGTGTATCAAGGGTTTCAAGTGTTTGCATTTCAATCTTTTTTTTTAAAATTTAATTTAGTCTTCTGTTAAGATAGATATGATGGATATTTGTTTGCCTTTGCAAAGTGTCCACATGTAAGCCTGTTCCTTACAAACGGTTAAAAGTAGTCAAAGAAGTACATAAATGCGTTGAGAAGACCCCTAGCTCCTGTTAGGGACGACATCACAGCACAGATCATTGAACCAGCTATTCAACAGCTGTAACAAGCAGCCAAAAGGATCTGGTGGCAGTAGCCCTTTACCTTGCTTCAGGTCCTCGATGGCCCTGCGGATGCCCCGGTCGAAGGCACGTGCGTCTGCCGGGCTCTGGAAGGTCAGGCCAAACTTTTTGTCGTTGATCCTCCAGTGGTGAAAGATGGGGTTCACCTTGTTGTAGACCACGTCAATCTGCAGGACGCACTCCAGCACCACCTGAACACACGACACATCATCAGGAGGTGAACTGGGAGCACAACCGAGGTTTGGGACGATGCAAGGATCCTTTATTATCTGTTGTTTGGGCCTTAGCGGTGGTATGTGACTTTTCATAACTAAAATGTACGGAAAACAAATAAATGTAATGCAGTGACATCTGAACATCGTAGAAAATCATGCAGTGGGCACCAGACTTGAAAAGACAGTGCATCTTTAGGCATCATCGTTGGTCTTAAAGAGATATTTAGCCCCATGAGAACAGATTAGCTGGACCAGAAATTGAACATGCCATATACAAATAGTGAAAACTACACCATGTTATCCTGCATTTGCCTCTTCCCCTAAGCTGTAGAAATGTGTCACAGCTGATCATGACTATGTAACACAAGCAAAGCTGAGGATTTACAGCAAAGTCAAGCTACTGGAACTACATTTATCTCCACGGGTCAAAAACCTCAACTTGTGGATCGTTTGTAAAACATGTTCTAAATGGTGGGGTTCTCGTTACAGATGATGACAACGTTCTAGCGCTGAAGTTGTTTTGGATTTAGCCTGCTGCGATGTGTGGCAGGAGCAGGTTAGCCGTGTTTCTAAAGCCCGTTATTAATGAGGGCGACTGGGGCTGCCTCTTGGCCTTCCTCTAGGCAGATTAAATGAAATGAGAGCTGGCCATTACAGTCTTTGAGGTTTGTCTTCCTTGATACCGCGCACACGTGTGGTTCAGTGTGTGTGTGTGTGTGTGTGTTGGAGGAGAGATGTGTGATCATTTGATGACTCGAGAATGTTGGGTGAGCAATATTAAACAGAGGTCGACCAATATGGGTTCTAAACTCGCTATTGGAGGGCAGAAAGGGTTGTCGAAAGTATCAAAAATCTGAGACAAATTCTTATTAAACCAGTATCGAAACTAGATACTCATTTGAACATGTATCAATACTATATATATATATATATATATATATATATATATATATATATATATATATATATATATATATATATATATATATATATATATATGTGTGTGTGGTATTGAAATAAGTATCGAGTGTCAAGCCTATTCCTTAGTTTCAAAGTAGAGTTTGGAATCTTAATATCATGACAACATAAAATGAAAATGTTGATCGTAATATTTTTGATACTTCTTGCCATTCTTAATCTGCTTTTCTTAAAACTTTATATCTTAGTTTGAGACATTACACGGCAAGACCGGTGAAGTGTTTTGGTTGTGTTTTAAGATTTATGGCTTTCACAACATCTGGCTCATTGCTTTGCCGATATCATTCTGCTCAATAATCTACTATCTACATGCAGTACTACAATCAAATACTGCCGCTCTTCCAGACAGCATTTCAGAATAGTCTTTCCTCGGTAGAGACAGAGAGGCCCGACTCTGGATGTGTGGACACTGTGGCAGCTGAGCGGAGCGCGACATATGAGCTCTGCCTGTCACGGAGCCAGCACGGTCACCTGAGCACCGTTCATTCTAAAGGCCTGTGGTGAGAGTGTCTGCATATTCATCAAGAGGGAGAAAGAGACATTAAAAATATATGTGCAAGAGTCATCCGTGAAATAGAACCATTTTATTTTTGAATGAGCTAAAAAGAAAACGTAGACATAATGATCCACCTAAATACACATACAGTTCATAATCAAAGTGTAGTTATACAATTCTAATTGTTTAACTGTTATTTAAAGAAGTTTCTCGAGTTTGGCACAGTTCAGCCACAAACATATTTTAGTCATTTTAAAGCTTTGTTTGAAAATCCACATATCTATTTTTGATCACAAGGCAAAAGTCGCCAGGTTGTGCAAGCCAAAAATAGACATACAAGACATTGAGCTGTGACTTCATAATACTAGTTTATCATATACAAAATTTATCGCGAGTCACACCTTCACTTGTTCTGAAGGCATTTAGGAGAACCATACTAACACAATTCAAGTCGTTAGAGTATTGCTGTGTTAACAATATTCCAGTATAACAAACTTTGTACACTTGAACTGGCG
The DNA here is from genome assembly GCA_015082035.1 of Chaenogobius annularis. Classification (NCBI taxonomy): domain Eukaryota; kingdom Metazoa; phylum Chordata; class Actinopteri; order Gobiiformes; family Gobiidae; genus Chaenogobius; species Chaenogobius annularis. The sequence goes on along the minus strand of BJKM01001470.1, from coordinate 20,498 downwards.
ACAGTCAAAACGAATCAACTCGGGTCGCTAGAGACACTTGCGGCGCGTCGGAAGCCACTTATAAGTTAGCCCATATGATTGAGTCCAAAAGACAACCTTAAACATGGAGGAGCAGCACTGAGGGTCAAAGTTCAGAGGTTACATAGATCAATCCACAATTTATATTAAAGAAATATTCTATCTTAGTGTCCTTTTTAACCAGCAAGTTTTGTGGATAATTAAAACTTCTAAAGTCTCTGAAATAAGGATCTAAAAAAATGAGCACTGATGGAAACCTTTGGAATGAGATCTATATAATAAAGTGACTGCAGAAAAAACGACGAACCTTATCAAATAAAGCAACACATCACAATAAGTGAGATGCATTCATAGACAAATCACTAAAGGCCATCCACTAAGGGCACGATCAACACACAATACTAACTCAAGTATGATGGAACACTCTTAGAGCTATGTGAGATAATTTCAAAAATACCTATATTGAAGTCGAGGAAAAAATTAGACAGCCACAACAAGTATTGGTGAATGATCTTTGTTATCTTCTGATTCACAGTCTCTCCAAAATCAGCATGGTTAGCGGGCCTGCATTGGTAACTCACAGAGAGATTCCAACTGGTAAACACGTTTGGGACAGATGGGACAGATAGAAAAGGGGGCATATGCCAAATTCATTTTCTTTGGACTACTGTTTTTCTCTCTTGCTTTATCGCTCTCTGTTTTTAGTTTGTGTTTTGTGTTTTACAAAACAATATAAAGGGGGAAAAAGGTTTTGCCTTTAATGTATCCTAAAATCCATTACTGTAGTCCCACTCACCTTTGCACAACAAACAGCCAAAGTCTACAACCACTATAATACAGCCCACTTCAGAGAAATAACTTTGATTTCCTTCCACTTTTCTCACATCAAATAAGCAGTGGTATACAGGCAGAACATTAACGCCAAAATGCTGACCCAACTGGATAAACAAACCCAGTGCCATGCCATGTCTGTGGTCGGGGCCCAGAATAATGTGTGTATTGAGGTAGAACAGGTGATTTCATTTCCACTACGTCTGCCCTACATCAATGTTGACATTATGTGCAAACGTAAATAGTGTGTGATTGAATAAAATCACAAGCAGAGACATTATAGGCCTGGAGAGAATTAGCTCGGCCACTTTGAGCTTTTCAATACACCTCTGTTCTGGGGTCCTTTCTTGGCTGTCACGGCAAATGTGAAGTACAATTTGAACAAACAATCCATCTAGCTACAGTTAAATGATGATTTCACTCCGCAAAGAACTGCATAGAAAAAAAAGAAAGAAATCGTCTAGGTGGGTCACTTATGATTCATATAGTTAGAATGTGTCATACTTCCACATCACACCAAAGTTTCAGGGAGGTGCTGCGCTGGGACAGAGTTTGAACTGTACGACTGGAGAGGAAAGAAAAAGTCGACATGAGCATGTGTGGCAGAAACCATTTTCACACCTTCTATAATTATATATTACAATCCCTGTCAGGAGTTGTAAAGAACACGTGGATATAGAGCAAGGACATTGTTGCAGGGGTCAGAGCAGACGGGAAGGGCAGGGACAGAACTGGTGGATGTGTTGATTCATACGTAACATCACTGGGCTCTGACTGTCCTCTGGCTTTATTTAGAATCATCTGAAATGGATTAGAGGGTGTTAACATTGTCAATGCAGATGAATTGTAAAATGGTGATGTCAAAATCACAGGGTTAATGTGAGTCGGAAGTTAATGGGAGTAAGAGAGAGTGAGTGGAAGAATGGCCAGTGGTGTTTTCAGTTTCTTTAAAATCATTTACATTATTGCGTCTGTGTTCACTGGCATAAATAATAGAAATATCTGTGACTTTTTTTTTTTTTTTTACACTGACATTAAAAATAAAACCTCAGTGTACCATGTTAAACTATGTTATATTTTGCCACAATGACCTGGCACTGGTTCACTTCAGTTTTCCTGAGGCTATCTTCAGCAGTCAATCAACGTGGTTCATTGGCTGCTCTTCAGCAGGACATATCTCCTGCAAAAGTTCTTACACTTTTTTCTGATCAAAAATACATTTAAAAAAGGAATAAATGGTGGAACTGTCGGTGTATAGTAAAATAACCGGTCAAAGACTTCTCCTTAATACCAAGAAGGAATAATACTAATCGTTGTGTTCAAATCTTCCACAAAGTTCGGGCATATTGCACCATGGTTACAGTTCCAATATAAGGGTGTGCTAACCCTGCACATCAGCGGTACCACCCAATAATGACGGAAATTTTTTAAATGTGGTTTTCCGAATGCTCAAACCAATTGTAATATTTCTTAAAAGATGTCGCCAGTGTTTGCGTTCCCCCTGATACCGTGAGCGTGAAAGTTTTAAACCCATGCACCACTTCGAAAACAAGTACCATTTTCTGAACTTAAATGTGCTTATAAATCCTGACAAAACCGGGCTCAAAGAATAAACCATTTCCAAGTTAGTGTAACATAATTGTAAAGTAAAGATGAACCAGTTCTAAACCAGGACTAATCCCAGATAAGTACGATGGTTTCTGTCCTGAATTAAACATAAATAAAACAACTTCTGCAGACAATACATAATGCACAGTAGATTAAAAACACCCATTGTCAGAAAAAATCATCTTGAATTTATCGTCTAATCAAATACAACTGTAGCTCATGCCTGTGGTCTTTGATGTCCCTCATTACAACAATGTCCCAGCATACGATAGCACGCAAGCCTGCATGAGCGGGTGACAGGAGAGCTTGTAACAGTGTGTGCTTGTGTCGTTCCGAGCTCTCCTGTGAGGTGCTTCTGCTTGTGGTGTGCCAGAGTTGCTGCAGGGGCTGAGGGCTCTGCAAGTCTGGGCCACTTCATATACGCAGACTGCACAGCGCCAACTCCTACAAGCACAGTGCCTGGATCGAATTAATTTCTTTGGGAACAGAAAAATATTGCCAAGATCGTTCAAATAGCTCAGAGGGATTGGCGCTTGGGTTCAATAATTGTTATAGGAAACTTATACAAACAGATAGAAACATGGTGGATCCCTAATAAGTGGTTTAGTGTGGGTGTTAATATAATACAACTTGAATTGATTGATGTTATGGGAGTGGCTTTTGGACTCAATAGTGTACCGCTGTAACACGAAATCAAGAATCAAGAATGTTGTGTTCCACATGGCCCAAGGGATTTAATTATCTAACAATTTTAAAAAGCTGAACTGATTTTGACCCTTGTCTCAATAACCTTTTTAATGTGTTTGGGTAATCTGATAAAGTGGCAAGTTTCAGTTGTCAGATACGGATCCTTTGCAGAAATTATTATGAGAACAAAGTGACAGAAGAAGAAATTCTCCATCTTTTCTTTTTTTTTCATTTGACCCTTCTACAATATGACATTAATTCAAAGTACAGGTGAGTAATATACCAACATTTAGATAAAATTGTGAATTTTGTTTTGTAAAATATTAGAATCAAATATATTGTTTGAAAGAAAAAAAAATGCTACAAAAAGAGCAGATTATAAACAAAAGTTTCAAAAGTGATTTAAACTTTCAAACAAAGATAGAAGGTATTATTTCGGCCCGTTTGTGATTCATTTTACAGACATTTCACATTTGTGTGGTAAGTAACCCTCGACTGATTAAGGTTAAAGACATGTTTTAACACATTTCTGTTGGATTGATACAATAAAATTTGATTTAATGACAATTCAAAGTAGTGCAAATTCCTTCAGGGTGTTTTAAAAAGACGAGGAAAACAAACAGAAACAAACATAACGCATAAGCAATGAGCTGTTTCATTAGTTTTTATCATCAGCTGTAATTTCAGTTCTATATTTACAATAGTACAACTATCAGAGTAGGAAATAACAGTGGATGTCCTGAGAGGAAATAGACTATTCTCACTTGAATATGAAAGCCATGAAAGTATCTTCTGTTGCCATACAATAGTCCTCTTACCCTAACATTTAAAGTTTTCTTATGAGATTAGCTGAAGGAATGTATGTTAATGCATGGTATATCCCCAGGGACCCTCCACAGTTGGGCATTGAAAATCTTCTTAACAGGTGAAAAAGCAGGATTTATAAGTCACACTTACTGTAAAGGGACTTGTCTGCAGTGCAAACATGACTAGTGAAGTGGCGCTGATGTATCCCACAAGATCAGCACAATAGAACGTTAAATGGAACATCAATAGTCGAAAAGTTACAAACTAAAATTGTGGTATTAAGTGGTATCAAGTAAACTTTGTCAGTGGGTATCTCGTAAAAACCTGAGTTTACCAATGTCACTTTGATCCATCTTAGACATATAAAATAAACACGTTAAAAATAACTAATTTTATTAAAAATACGAAAGGTGTCAATGACAGCTCTGGTACCACTTTATAATAATAAATATGCCTTAATAAAGCGTGAACAAAAGACTTGCAGCATAATGAACAAACAGTTTATTAATAATTATTCAGGCTTAACTACTTAATTAATACCTGAACCCTAATTCTTAACCCTAACCCCTGAATTAATTAGTCACTGATGCTAAATCATTCTTAATAAACTACCAGCCATCTGATCTGTTGTACTTGCATGTATAACAACAAATAAGAATTTAACCAAACCAGTGAATATACTGTATAAATAATCTGTTCCACAAATATCACTGGTTTTCATTACCAACCTTTCAGATTAATATCAATATGATTAAATTCACTGAATCTACAAAAAAACTGATAATTTTGGTAAGTTCATTGCTGCCCGGAAAGACTAGAACACACCAGCTTTGTTTGGCTTTATTTTAAGAAATCACTGTTCATGTCACTGTTAAGGCCAAACGTATCATCTAAAATCGATCATTCTCAGTGTAAAATGTGCTGCCCGGTGGTCGAGTAGTTAAATCAGTGTGCCAGGCTCCAGGTGTCGTGAGTGTTGTGAGTTCGAATCCTGATTCTGACAATTTACCTCCTCTCTCATCCCCCATTTCACTCTGTCCTTTCTTGTCTAATAAAGCCTATGGGCCACAAAAAAAAAAAAAAAAAAAAAAAAAAGGTAAACACAGGACCTGCAGCGTTCCCAGATGTGACTGTGAGAATGCAGAGTGGAACAGGTGATCAGATAATCCCCCCATCCCAGCATGAGCCCCCCACATGCCCACTCACGCACCATCTCTGATGGAGGTCTGAGCTGGAGAGTGACACGTGCAGACTGAGGAGACACCCACAACAACATTAGTATCATTCCAAATAAGAGGAACTGAGATTTCAATGTTTGCCACTATCTAAGTTTTGCAGTATTGTCATTGTTTGGAAAAGTGTGAATATAAATCACTTATGGATATGGATTTACAACGGTAAATTTAACTGTACATTCTTGTGTACATAGTAAGTCTATTTTTATCTTATATAGTAAATTTTAACTGTTTCCTAATGCATGCCCTTTGGATTTCATATATGTTGTTTTTATTATTGATCAGTGTTTTATGTTGCACCTTAATGCCAAAACAAGTTCCTATGTTTGTGAATTCTGTTCATCGGCAATGGCAATACACCTTTTCTGATTCTGATTCTGATTCGTAAGTAGTCATGTCCCTTGTGGCAGTTGACCTCTGACCTGGTCTTCTTGTCTGTTGTCTCCTACACACCTCAAACATCCTCAAACAGCCTCAAACATCCTGCCGGCCCACGTCTCCCCTGGGGTTGTTTCTTTTAGTCTTTGTCATGCACCACTTTCGGACCTCCTCCTGCCTGACACACACAAAAAACACACGCATTCGTCTTCACTGTACCTGTGCTTCTGCATTTGACGGCTGTCCTGCAGGGGGGATTTACATGACAAGCAGCTGGACAACAGCAGTGCTCCATTGATAAAGAAATGTTCCTGTCAGGTGGAAATGCTGCTTACAAAGATCACTCGCTCAGCCTCTCTGAGATTAGATGGATTACAAGGCTGCTTGTTTAACTTGAAAGCTTTTTGTTTATTTCTGCATAATCAACATGTCTGCCAGAGGTTCTATACTTCCTTGAGATCCAATTGTCAAGAAAGAGTAATTGAAGTGATGAGTGCTGCCACTTAAGCAAAAGCTTAGTACAAGTTGGGTGTTTCATGCAATAATGAAATAAACTTGCTAAAGCTTTATGTGTGAAAATAAAGAAAATAGAACTGTATCATGCAGTTTGGGGCAAAACAATATAAAGGAATCTATATAATTTTTATTTTTGTTGCATGTGTGTTTGACTCGGCAAACGCCAAGGCAAATCAATGCTTTTTTATTCAAAATATTTAAAGAGGAAATGCACCATTTTATCTATATTTTATAGACATTATTGAACTAACACAAAGTGTCTAATCCAGCCATGCCTCTGAAGTGCTAGAGGATGTGGGTGATGTGTGCTGGAGCTGCTGAGATGTCTCTACTTGATCCACAGGGTTTTAGGAGGGGAAATGAAAAGTGAAATTCTTCTACATACCAGTGTGGCTCTCAGGAGAGAGACCAAGTAAACAGAATACTTCATATAAAGGGCAGGTTTTCTGAGGTTGCAGAGGCATCAAGGCAACTGCTGTCGTGATTGTGGGTGTTACAAAAATAAATTGAATTTAATGAATAAACAGCAGTGTGATATGTAATGTAGTTGTAAGGAAGTATTGTCAGGAGGAAAAAAAAATAAAAATAAAACATAGTTATTAAATTGTATGCAGCGAGCCCTTGACTCCAACCCCTCACATTGTCATTCTTGTAAGGCATTGTATTTCTAAGGCAGCATGGCCTTCACACAACTATTGGTAGAGAGACACTGTTTTGGAGTATGCTGTATCCATGGCAACCGCCCCATAGTCAAAGATAGGGAGTGTATGCCAGTACTAGTCTAGACCGAGGTGGAAGTGTGTAGAGTAGGCTGCGCTCAAAGAAGTCTGGCTGCCTGTTTTATGTGCTACATCAGAGTCATGCTAATGCTGCCACCCAGCACCATGGCAACCAGCTTTAATGTGGTCCTGATGCAGGGGGCTGGTCAGAACAAGGACATGTGTTTGCATATTATCTAATATTTTCTTTTCTACAGTATAATTTTTTTTAATCTCTTTCAATATTATGGGTTTTATCTTGTAGTTCCATTAAGTGAAAGTGTTTTAGAATTGTCTTTATTATTTTTATTTTTATTATTAGAAGTATTATTCGGCCTACTATAGTCAATATCTGTACATTAGATAGTTTATCTGTTATATACTGTATATTAATAATTCTTAGTTCAATTTCTCCAAATTTGAGACCTAAAAATGGGTTTGGACAAATAAATCTCAGGATAAGCATGCAAAGCTGTCCACTTGCACTTATTATATCATCATTTTACCTGCTATTGTAGTGTTCTATGGGAGTTGGAAAATCTGGACCAAAATATGTCAATTGAACTCATAAACTCACTTTTATAATAAACCTTAAAATCCCATACAAACTGCAGGAGGTTTGGTTGGTATGCTATGCCCTCCATTTATTACTTCCATAATATTTGCACTGGCATGTGGTCTGGAATGTCAAGTCTGAAGCAGTTAAAGTCAGTGACCAATTAGCAGTTAATTAGCTGAGTGTTTACAGACTCTGTTCTTCAGCTTTTACCACATTATGGCCTGTTTACCCGTGCAGCTGCAGAGTATACGATAATGACTAATAACCCTGCCTCTTGTGGTTCTGATAAGAATACCACAGATCTTGGCATTTGATTACTGCTCCATCAGCATGGCCCAGTTGGTATTTTGGCAGCAGTAGCCATTTTGAAATAATCATATCATTGTCCAGCATTTAGGACATGTCACTCGTCAGTACTGGAGCACTTCAGGAGTCGGCCAACCAACCATGAACTCTTAATAACATATCCTAGCATCCTTTGTGCTAATCCGTGCAGGTATCTCATTAGCGATCTGGTTGTGTGGTGGTATTGGGAGCAGGTGGGGAGCTCGCTGGTGGACGCTGAGTGACGAGGGCTTTCATCTCAAGCCCAGGAACTGCTTTTATCTGTCCTGGCCTTGCTGCATACAAATACATTTTATTTTATATACTCCACGTTAGCTGCACCATGTGGCTGTCAACCACCAGGCTCACCTGCAGGTGCGATGTGATGGACGAGCTAATGGAAAAGATATGCACATGGGAAATGCATTGTGTAAGGTCATGTACAGAGACTAAAATGACACTAGGTTGTTTCAGGTGAGTCATGTCTTTCCCTTTATTTGTTGGGTAATAATCCAATACACGCAGGTACCATTTAATGTTATCATAATGTTTATCTTAACGTTTGTAAGCCAGTAGAGTTACAGGGATAGAAACATGTAGTTTATTCATTAACACTCAACATATAGTTGTTTATAAACCATATTGAATCCCTTTATGCCAGCTCTGGGTGCAAAATCAGAGAGAGAACATCACTGACCTTGTGCCCCGGGACTCTTGTGTAACAAGCACTGTATATTGTCAAAGCAGAGCAGCCCAATGACAAAGAAGCAAATAAACCTTGCACACACATTTGGGAAAGTGAAACTTAATGTAGAGATCCATTGATAGCAATGAGATAAAACAGCAAAAGCAATAACATGAAGTCAAGATCTGCTTTAATTTATGTTTTGGCCACTTGTGTCACAACTGCTGTCCGCTTCCATCACAGTGTTGCGTTCCTCTCACTCCAGAACATGCTTTTCCCACACACTCTATTCACACACATGTTACTGCCCTTTATCATAGGCAGCTGTGCTGTCATACTGCAAGGGGGACAGCAATGGGCTTCATCACAGCACTCAAATAGGACACAAGGAATTTATAAGTGCACCATTCACGATGCTGTGTGCTTTGTCTGTGAACTTTACTTTGGTTAACACATTTTTGCCCATGCATGTTTTGGTGTGTGTAGTGAACGTCCGCCTGGAGCTGGGTCGGCTAGAGCAGGTTCTAATATGAGGCACTTCTCCATGACCTGTGACCTCTGTATGCTCACCGCTCTGTAATTACTTTAACCTGCACACTTCAAAAGAGAGCATCCCTCAGCGCAGACACAGCTGTTAGTGTAAGAGAGGTGGCCGATCCAGCAGGGTACATTCCGCTGTCTCACTGGGCTTGTGGTCAACACAGAATCTTGTCATTTTTTATAGGTTTAAAAGGTTAGCTCCAAAGCAGAGGCAGCTCGCTCCAACATGCAACTGTGAGAAAAATTCCCACACAAAAGATCAGAGGAGGTATCACAATGACAGTTAAACATCAAGGACGACCCTTGAAAAACAACTAAAATTCCAATGTTATTCCATGATTTATTCACAGTAATAACTTTGTAAATTTGCTGGTGAATGTGTGTGTTTTTTGTTTCTTTTACTGGCAAACCTACAGGAGATTTGGATTGGGTTGAAACAAATACAAATAATTATAACTGACTAATAAATAAATAAATAAATATGATATTCAGTAGACACAACCTCATATTAAATTTTCCATTCTTCTTCTCTGCTTTATTAATTCTAGTCTATATAACATTACATTACATTACAGACGACTATCTGAGGAGAAATTAAACAAGCTGAAAAAACCTACTTGATTTTAAAGTGAGCCTAGTTTCAGAGATTAACTTAGATAAAGCTTAGTACAGTAGGACTGACAGGATGGTGGGAGGACATGTAAGATAACAGTTGTGCTGTGTAGTGAAATGAAATGGCCTTTTGTGTAATCTCCAGTGACCTTACCTTGAACTTGAAAGCATCACCACATACAGATGTTCATGTGGCATGGCAACGATTACCTCCAACACTAGGTCTGGGTGTAATCACTTTTCACTGTAATCATTCAAATCAAACACACATATCCATGAAGCAATATGGAAACATGAGTACATTATTGCTGTGCCCTAACAGATTGATTTATGGAATTATTGAGCTTTTTTATTTTCTATATTATAAGCAACATTGCACATGACATGCAGTCAGTTAACTTAGTCTGAGTCCAATTGCCATTTCTGGCATTTCTTTCTTTTTTATTGTCCAACTCGTCGGCAGATAACTATAACTGTGAACAAAGGGAGTCATCTCGTCTTGATGTCTTATGGCTGAGATTCACCTCACATTCATCCTTTCCGGGCCGAGGGTAAATACTTGTTTTGTGTCACGGTAAAGGTCAGAGCGCTTGAGTCGGTTGAGTTAGTGTTGCAGTATTCTGCCGGGGCTCTTGTTTCCTCGGCGTGACAGCGTTTCAGCACCACTTCGGCACCACTTCGGCTGATGCACAGCAGGGTCCTCAACACAAAGAGCATGTTTTCTCCTCGCTCTCTCTCACACTGATTATCACACGGCACTCTGACCTTTAGGAAGACTCACGGGAGAAAGCAAACCAGTGACTTCAGTGATCAGACACCAGGGAGCAGGGTGCATAATCAGGGAGGGGCCATGCAGAGCATGGGGCCAGGATGTACCTGTTGGGTATCACTAAAAACACATGACTCTGACACTTCTCTTTGTATGGCTTTTTCCACTAGAATGTATTTATTCATACATACAAAACAATTAAAAATGTTACAGGAAATATTAATAATGATTTTAAAAATCATCATGTTAAAAGGCACTGTACCTGATCTTAAAAATATATATTTATTCAAATCAAAACAAGTTTATCTTAAACTCTTTGCAGCAGTTCACATGTATTGCTTACTTGCCTAATTCCTTCTGAACGTCCTAAGTATTCACAGTAGTGATTTTATAAGTGCTTTCCACAACTCTGAGACCAGAGTGAGTTATTCTGTAACTTTTCAGTAAAGCAAACAACAACTAGCATGCCAACAGCGCACTTCTTGCTTCACGGATAATAAAACGCTCGATTCATGGGTCCGAAGTGACGTCACACACTCGCTACTGCTCTCTTGAGGACAAAAGCCGCAAGCTGCTCTGTGGGCAAGGCCAACAAAAAGTCTCAAAAGAAAGGATTCCTCTTTTGTAACATCCTCAAAGACACTGTCCAGAAATTGATTACTGTCATCAGGAGTAAGCCGTTGACTTACAGAAATCACTCCAGACTGAACGGTGAGCTGTTTATTTCAGATAGTTAGCAGCTGGCTAATGCTAGTTTATCATTGAGTGGCGGCAGCTAATAAAAGTTGCAGACAGTTTTAACAAGGCTAATTTCCAACTGTCTGGGTGTTATATTTTAGGATCAGACAGTCACTGACCCGCACACAAAGTCCATGCTCTTGAAAGCTTTGAGGGGTTGTGGACGAGAAAGATGGAAATGTCTGCAAAAAAATTCAATTACATGCGCTGTTTTTCATGACTATCTAACAGCTGAGATAGGCAACAGTATGTGGTGACATCTTCAAAATGGCGGTGGCAATAAACAATCACGTGACTGGAAACCCATGGATAATGCAAAGAGCGCACAATGGACTAATTTTCACCCAAATAGATGCTTTTACAATGCTTTTTCAGTACTGGGGCAAAACTGAATTTTTAATACATGAAATAATACATGATGTAAATGGTTTTACCTCATATTTAGCTTACACTGACTTTGATCAACCCTGTATTTGCTGGGGTTTCTTAAAAAACAAACAAAAAAAAGCACTCACACAGAATGTATTGATGTTATAAATACAAAGACAAAAATTAAGTTCCTCATTTCTATCAAAGACCCAATGCTTGATTTTAACTTTCCCTTTGTCCTGGACCTTTCTTAGATTACGTCTGTGCATGTTTTAGGTTGATTCGGGAAAACAGAACATGCTGACCCTTCACCCAGGACCTTTTGTAAGGCAAATGCTATAGCAGGAATTACAATAATACAATTCAAGTCAAATAACATCCCTGTATCAAATTGTGAATAGAGAACATTCAATCATTTGTTTTTTGTTTGCAACTTTTTTCTTCAGCATGTTCTGGTCATGTCATTTGTTGCCCTTATTTGATAGAACAAAGTACTTTGAAACTGACAGTGGTGTAATTTCCTTTCATATGCAGGGGCAGGTCATTACTCTTGGTTGAAAGAAACGCTTTTATAGAAGAAACTGGATCCTAAATCCTTGCTTCTCAATTACACTGCAGCTCTAAATCCTCACTGATAGTGGTACATTTGTTTTGCGGTTTCCCTGAGAGGAATCTAAAACATATGTACAGAAACTCTAGTGCTGGTGTAACAAGGCCCAGTGATTAGACTAAGGACCATGAATGTCAACATGAGGGTGGTAAAAGAGCACTTAGCATTCACTGAGACACATGAATGGAGAGGATATGATGAGAACTCAAGCCAAGAGATGCTGATGAGATAGTAAGAATGCAAAGGTGTCAGGTCATGGTCAGAGGATGGGAAAAAGATTGGTAGAAGAAGAAGGTAGAAGCTGAAACAAACAACAGCACATTACATTTTTGTACATTCAGTCCAACAACACATATACTTTTTTTTGTTAAATTGTAACAGGGAAATAAGATATTAAGATAAGATATTTTCACATTTTAAAACTACCTCCTCCTTTCCGAACAGCATCAACCCGGAGAAATATTTGAATTTTTCATGATTTCCACACCTCGAAGAAAAAAAAAAGCTTACCCATCAGTCAATTTTTGAGGCTTCATAGAATATGCCACTCCAACGATGACTTCAATGAGAAGGCTCAGCAGATGAAAAGCAGGTTCCTACAGCGAGGATTTCCACATTCATGGGTCGATGAAGCCTACGACAGAGCCTCAAAGAAAACACGCTCTGACTTAATGAAAAAACCCAGTTCTCTTCACGTTCTGCAGCCATCAGAACCATATTCAGGAAACATTGGCACATCCTCAATTCTGATCCGGAACTCTCCTCTACGTTCCGACATCCACCCCTGTTTGTCAACAGAAGGGGCACAAATTTGAGGGATCACCTTGTTCATGCCAATGTCACCCCTGCTGCAACACCCAGTCAAACACTTATGTCTCCCCTCCAAAATGGAAACTACAGATGTGGAAACTGCGCACAATGCAACAACAGTATAAAAATGAACTACTTCCAACATCCTCACTCCGGAAAAGAGTTTTTTATTAAGAGCATTATCACATGCGCATCCACACACGTTGTAGATCTTTTACAATGTCCCTGTGGCCTGGCCTATGTCGGCAGAACTAAAAGGAAACTGAAACAGAGGATCAGCGAACACAAAAGTTCCATCAGGCGCAATGACAGGGAATATCCTGTGGCGGTTCATTTCAATGACCATCAACACAACGTTTATACGCTCCGCTTTTGCGGTATTGAACATGTTCCTCCTCCCCCAAGAGAAGCGGACCATGACCTGTTATTAAAACAACCTGAAGCATATTGGATCTATATCTTGCAGACACTGGCTCCTAAGGGGCTGAATGATGAATTCAATCTCAACATTTTCTTGCAATGGTTCTGATCTACGAGACGACCTACAGTACACATGTATTTTTGAATGAAACTTGCAGGGTTTTCCGATTGGCCTGTTAGCTTTATTCAATACATCTATGTATAGGTTTACTCTGCGAGCAATTTTGAACTGTATTGGCCACTATTATTGACGGATGTGAATTCAAATTAATTATAATTAATGTTATCATGAGGTGTCACTGTCTCGTTTGGGTACTGAAATGTCTTTTATGATATATTTGATTATGTTTTTTGATGTTTTTTCGAGCATCTGCTTTGGTGTCTTTTAGTGGCCACTCCTATTCTTGAGGCCACTCCTATTTAAGCTTCTTTTCCAGCCTCAGTCGCCCATTTGCCTGAGGATTTTTTTGCCGAAACGTTGCCTCTTCACCTGTAAATAAATTCACCTTGCAAGTAAGACAGTGTGCGGCATCTTTTCTCTCAGTATACACCTCGAAGAAACAATTTTATAAAACATGTGTCTTCGTTTTTTATTGGGTTAAGTTGGTCAAAGATTCATTTAGGGTTTTGGTATTTTTTATTGTTCTTTGTGTCCATTTATATCAACAAAACTAAAATAGGATTGGCCAGTTGTGGTTCTACATAGTTACAATTTTACTTCATTTTAATTTTTTAAGACAGTCTGGGAAATCTGTCCTCCCCTGTGAAAAGTAGCAATAGCAACTAGTCAAATTCCATGGCTGGAGTGAATGTTGTAAACTGGAGGTTGCTCATCACATTGAAACAGTTCTTTTGTTGCTTCAGCTCTGTTCCATCGCTGGAAACCTGTCAATGTTTCACCTAGATAAAGAAAACACAGAAGAACAAAGGAGTTTTTCACTAGCGCTCCATGGAAAACCATATTTTCAACCACAAGTTGAACAAATTGTTGTTGTTGTTGTTGTTTTTAAATCAAATTATCTTTCTTGTAAAAATTATATTCAATTATGATGATATCCCACTTAAGGTTACTGGGGATCTTCAACCAGTCTGTGGTCGCCAGCACCTGTACTTTGCTCTGGTCTGATCAGCAAACGGACGGATCGACAAACTGATCTGCTGGACATGTGATTGGCTGTGAGGCAGAGCTTATCACAGTGAGGGACAGAAGGACACTGGAAAAACTGGTCTTCAACATGAACACTCCTACTCACCCACTCCACCGCACAATTAGACTTTAACTCTCTTTATCCTCTTATATACTTTGGTTGATGTTGTTGAAGTCTAAACTAGCAGTGCAAGACATAATCAGAGGAACTATCTCGATCTTATCAGAGCGTCATGGCTCAGGAGCAAAACAACTCAAGTACATCCACTGCACGCCATTGTGTTTACTATGAACTGCATGCAAGGTCTAATTACCTACACTCCAAGACTTTAGACTGGAGATGCTTCCTCCCAGTCTAAGCAAGACGAGGTCAAAGGTTCATTCTTCATCCAAAATGATTTGAAATAGTATGTTTTCAATCAAAGTTGTACTTTTTGGAAGAAACCAAGATAAGTTTGTCAATATGATACTTTACACTTAAAAATTTTCAATTGAAAGATTACTCCAAAAAATATTGAATCAATTGATTTACAACTAAGATAATGATGAGGGAACTCCGAATGCACTAAACAACCAAACTCAATTCATCCTTGCTCCGTGACCACTCTTGTCCCAGTCTACAAGCAGCTAAAAGAACCAAATAGGTACGAGTGTATGAGTGTACGAGTACTTCAGCATTAACACAAAAACATTGCTGCTATAATTGCCAATAAAACAACTATTCCAGTTGGGGAAAACATACAGTACATAATCAACATTTGATTTTCAGACATGAGGAACTGCATTGCTCACAAGTTACTTTCTCTCAGTAGTGCAAATAAATGCAGCGGTTATTTAGTGCAGAGCGCTATTTAGGGGCCACACCATTTTTAGTGAAGTCCAAGTGTCCAGCAGGTGAAAAAGTGGTGCCATCTAGACCGGTAAAAATAGACCACAATGCATTGTGAGACTCGGAAAAAACAAGACCGCAAAACAACAGGTCTTTAACTGGACACAACACGACTGAATGAAAACTATGTTTTAACAAAGCTCTGTCCAACCGTGAATATAAACCACAGTTAAATAAACCGTTATGTGTACAGTCGATGGCAAAACTTGTAAAATGATTATGAGTTCATGTGCCTGTCAGACGGATTTGACCAATTTTTATAACATTAATCCTTTGTTATCAGAATTTTGCTGACTTTTTTCACCCATCTGCCAGTGTCAGCTGACCCATTGTGAGGAGAAAGTAGTGAGCTTAGTGTCCCAATCGCTCTGTGAATGAGTGCTCTTTAAAGGGTGGACATTCGGCCACAGCCTTAAACTATACCACTTCACCAGATGGTTTATTGGGATGTTTGAGATTCTAATCAAGACACCTCAATCGTTCTTTGCTGGTTTACATGCATTTTGAAAATGTTGTTTAATTGTAATTATACCTTTTTCCTGGTGTGCATGTAAATGTAAATGTTACATTGACTTGTTATAGCATGTTGAAACGTTCAATCAATTTGATACATTCCCCCTTTAACCCATGCACCTGGAGCTATTGCTGGGTTTCAGATGACATCACAATATCCTGTCAGCCAATTATATTTGATAGATGGTTAGCAACCAAAATTAATACTATTCCAATTCAGATTTATGTTTTAATACAGTGAGTTCTAGGGTCCAGGCAAACATATAATTTATCAGATTCAACATTTGTTCATTTATTGTTTGAATATTTCATGACAAAATACAGTGTAATCGATAGGAAAATGTTGTATCAGCCGAGTCAACACAGCTGTGCACTCTATCCTTTTTGCCTCCGGCGAACGTCACTTATGTGCAAGTCATGGAGTCAGTGACGAGGGTTGAGAGTGGTCTACAGCCCTCCATTTGGGATTATGACATCATCTCATTCTAACATTTGAGAATTCTAGAATGTGATGATGTCATTATCTCAGATGGCGCGCAAGAGCCAGAATTCCCAATTGATTGATTACACTGGATTTTGCCTCAAAATATTCAAAAGATAAATGTACAAATGTTGAATCTGGTGATTTCTCTTAGTAGGAAAACCAAGTTGGAAAACAAAAAAAGTCCCTATATATTTTTTTTTTCCAAAGAGAAAGTAGAGCAATCTTATGTTATCTGGCCCTTTTTCAACTTTCAAAACACATTACAATAAACATTTGCAATAAGATAACACAAAATTACTTTGCAAACAGATTTCCGGGCCTGTTCTCGCAACAACCTAATTTTCTTTTTTATACTTGCTCATTATGATATGTTTCATGTCTTTCTTAAATGCAGTTATTATTCTTGAGTCTTTGATTTCTTTGTCAAGATCATTCCATTAATTCACTCCTTTCACAGAAATGCTTTGTTCCTTTACTTTGGTTCTGAATCTGGGCTTTTTGAAAATGTTCCATTTAGACCTACTTAGTTCAGCAATATCATGAATTTTTAGTTCTTGTAGTTTAGTTTCAGTAGCTGAACAAATAATGGGTTCGATGGTATTTTTCCATAAAAATCTCTATAACGACTGCTACAATTCTCATGGCACATTTCTGTAAAATAAATATTGGTAGTTTCTATGTTGAATAAGTGGACCCCCATATTTCTACACAGTAAGTGAACTATAGGACAATTATTGAGTTGTATAACGTTAATAATGCTGTGCTATTTATTGAAAACTTTACTTTATGCACAACATTGCACTATCTTTGGATATTTTTTCTTTTGTGTAATTTATGTGAGATCTCCAACTCAGCTTTTTATCCATTATGACTCCAAAAAATGTAGTTTCTTATACTATTTGAATTTCTGCGCACCAATTTTCAATTTTATTTACTTGTTGTTAATCACTGAACAAAATAAAATTAGTTTTATTAATATTGAGAATTAATCCATTTAAGTCAAACTACTGCTAACCATGCCTAGAAAATAGATTTGCATTATAGTTCCTCTGCTGTAGGCAGAATTATGAATTAAAAAAGAAAACCTATTTAGCAATGGCGCCATCCTGCTATATCCATGTATTCGAAGTGAACACAGTTTGAGTGCAGACATTCATAGAACGTGCCCGGTGATGGTTCAATAAAAATTACGCAAAAGACTTCCGGGTGTCCGATATGGGTACAATATGGGTAGATTTGCTGCAGAGTCGTCAGAGAAAGGCCATCTTGTAAACAGAATTCATGAACCGAAAATCCTGAATGAAGCAAAATACAATCTTGTGATGAGGGAAAAACACAAACAGAAGATGAGTGTTCCGTGTGCGTGGCTGATGTCTACACCTATCATGTTCTGTTAATTACCTGCATGTCCCACAGGCCCTGGCCCGTATCCCCAGCGATAAGTGCTAATAAAACAAGCACATTTCATGAGCGGATCTTATCGTATGATCAGCTTAATTGCAGGGTATCTTTGAGGATTACCTGCGTCGTCTGCGGTGAGCTCTAATCTCTGCTCTTCCAAACAAAAGGCAGACAGATGTAAAACAATAGCTGATAATAAGAGCCAGGGCATCTCCTCGGCACGGAAAGCAAGTGACTGCTGGGAAAAGCTTTGTTGTGCTGAGGTGGGAATAGGGGTATTTCACTTAGATGTGCATGATTTCAGAAAGGCAGATGCACACCATTTGATGTGGCTTTGCCATGTGTGGCATAGCAAGTGGTGTCTATGTTAGCCTATTATTTGAATGAACTTTAGTTGAAAATAAATAAATACCAACAACGCCACAGGTTTAAAACCAGAAAAATAATAAAAATAACCAGAAAACCAAACATAGAAGGACACACAGGTTTGTTTAACACTAACACGCTCCATTATGCCAATTTATGTTTATTTTGCAAGAGGGCTTTTACTTGTTTGTAATTTAGGTGACTTTACATTCAGTTTTCACAAATGTTTCACATGTCCTGGTTTCATTTACTTGGGTTGAAGTTCAGTCGACCCCTTAGTTCCTTTAATACAAGTCACATTCACAGTGAGTTTAATGTGTACAGTAGACATTGAATGTTCCACCTTTAAAAATGTACCTTTGGCAACCTACTTAAAACACCCGAACGAGACAGGAACAAAAGAAGGACAAAACAGGGAAGAAAAAGGCAAGACAGCAGGCACAAAAGGATCAGTGCCGATGGAACACCCTGCAGAGAAAATGTTTTGTTAGTTTTATTAATTTTATAAATTTGGGTCAGGTGAGCCTGAGTGAGGAGGCTAGCTACCCTGGACGCTGGTCATCCCGAGAGCACACAATTATTGTCTTTGGCAAAATCATTGCACAATACCAAAATATTGACTATACTGCTCTAAAATATGGACAATAACATAACAAAAATATTATGTAACTAAAATGTCCCTTGTATGGAGGATATTGTGCAAATTAGCTTTATTCTTTATAGCCAAATTTTACACACAAGGAATTTGCTTTATCAATGCAGGCTCTATGGGAGGTAAACCTTATTAGACCAATATTACAAATCAGTCATAATTATTATAATGAGCTTTATGAGCAGAGCCTTATCATTCAGTCGTTATAAAGAGGTTACAGTGGTTTTCTCACTGAAGATGAAGAGGATTTGGGTTTGAAGTCACACTTTTCTTGAGTAAATTATCCTGACCATCAGTTTCTTTTCCAGAATACAGAGCGAGAAGAAAACCAAGTAACAGAGGATGAAGATATCGACCATCACCAATGGCCATTCAGACAAAAGGTCCTTTGCTGATTTGTTATGGACAATGTCTGTGGCTTCCCTACTTCCTTTGTGGCTTCCCTACTTCATTTACTCCCATTTTTAACTCAATTTACACCCTCAACACATGTGCTTTTGGAAATATTAAAAATATATACAATGAGTCTTAATATTGTGTAAAAGCCCTGCCCACAGGGCGGGACCTCCTGATAATGGGCCATTGAAACTTAACTGAGATGGGCCATCTACATCCTATTGTGACCTGACTTTGGATCCTCCTCATAAAGTACCTGATAAGCATCAGGATAATGGTTTGCTGAAACCCTGGAGACGCCCGAGGCATTCTGATGCTAATCGGGTACTCAATGAGGAGGGAGCCAAAGCCAAGTCACAATAGGATGTAGATGGCCCATCTCAGTTAGTTTCAATGGCCCATTATCAGCAGGGCTTTCACAGAGTGGGATATAAACCGGAGTTCTCAGACTTGTTTCACAGATTGAGAATGACTCTTGGATGAGAGTCGAAACGTTTTGTTTTTTCTAAAACAGAGTCCAGATGACTACATCTGAATCTTTTTCTACAATGTTCTCTTGTACCATTTTGTGTCTTTTAAATATGGAGTTACATATTTAATGAATGGGCTGCGTCTGTTGTACTTGCAATGTTGTAGTCCATAACTCCATTTGCGCTTCAAGATAACAATTTAACAATTTACTCAACTTAAAAAAGTAAGGCAACTGGCTGCATAGCCTTTATGACTACTACTACTACTACACACAGTAGTAGTTATCAAAATGCTCTTGACTTTTTAATAACTACTACTGACTCAACTCATCATTCTTTAATTGCAAAACATGTGAATACAATTTCACCAGAAGTTGTTTTTTAATTCCAACAAATGCCTTTAATTTAATTATGGCTTACATTTATGATTTGCCTTGGCAAGTATCTTAAAAGTTGCTTCAACTCAAAAAGGCTTCTCAGCAAGTTGCCTTACATTTTTAAGTTGAGTCAACTTTTTTGTTTGGGAGCCACATAAGAGCTGACTCTTCACTTGGAGCTGGTTCAAAAGAACCAAATCATTGAAAAGAGCTGGACGGTGTGTACAGTGTACTTTCGTACACTGCATTTAAACAGTGCTGCCTTGTTTCTGGTGCATTCACTACATGACGCACAACTCTACTGGACTTTTCATTAGAGTCAATTTATTCAGACACAAATCAAAGTCAAACTAATCATCTGCGTGTGTCCATATACCAGTGCATGCCACAGTGGTGGCTTTGATTCTGATGTTTTACAGACTCATCTCTTGATAATACTCCTCTTTTATTACTCTTACTAAAAGTTGTTAGTCAAAGGATTCGTGCGATCTGCCAGAGATTACTTTCTGTTAGATAGATATACTCAGGT